>KQ962466.1:207461-233554 GCA_001563735.1 Leucoagaricus sp. SymC.cos
AGCAGCTCATAGGTTTTCTGGATCAAGTATGTATGCTGCTCTTTAACCGGAGTCGAGCAATTTTCATGCACATGGCTAATGATGCTTAGATGGAAGGCACGGACTCAAAGGGCAGTGTAAAACAATCAGCGATCGTGGTGAGTGGTGTCATGATTTGTACATCGTGAATCCACTGATCAGACTCTGCTCTTTATCTCAGTTTCAGCGAAAAAAGGGTGGTTTCCATGACGATGATTTCGATGTATGATACTGTAAAACACACACTGCAATCCATCCTTTTGGTCAAATCTAGTGGTCAGATATCCCTTCCTCCAGATTTGGAGAAACTCAAAGAACCAAAATACAAAGGGCAAGTCATAATTATACATCGATGCATGAAGAGTAAATACTTGTTATCTCTTATACGATACATTGGAGGTCACCTTCTCCAATTACGATTCGTTTGTGGGCGATGCAAAGGGTATCCACCCATTGGGTGGGAAACACCGTACATCTGTGCAAAGTGGGCGTCAAAGATGGGGGTGGGGGGGTTAAAGTATGGAGCTGATGGTGTAGGTAAAGGAGATGAGATATGGTCGGTTGGTGCTGGATTGACTTGCTGGCTTGGTGTGATGGGTGGTTTGAAGCTCTGCATTGGGATCGCTGGCGTGAGCAAATTCGTAGAATGAGGCATAAACAACGTACATATTGTCGCCCCTCCTTGTAAAGCTCTTCAAGCTTCTGATCAAATATCCCTTGCTCCTCGAAGGACTGAAAGGCGTTATAGAGCCTCAGCGCAGAGCGCGCATCCTCTATCGAGTCATGTGTTTCTTGCTGTATATGTTCACCCAGGACGAACCACGAGAGAAAACGAAGCGATAGACGGCGCTGACGGGATTTTAGGAAATACAGATCAACTGTATCTATCACTTGTTCTGGGGGAACGTATATGTCTGTATGTGATTAGTTGATTTAACCAGTGAAGGTGTATATAGAACCTCACTTATTATGCGAAAGTCTTTAGAGAGCCCGTGTCCAATGAAGATGCATCCTCGATCAACCAGCAGGCGCAGTTTCTTGTATGCGACTTTCAATGGTGTAAGGGTCATGCGTGTGACAGCTGGGTCAAGATCCCCCGCTACGGAATTGAATTTTAGTCATCTAGACCACTGAGTGGAAAAGCAGCCACTTACGGTTGATTCCTGAAAATTCCGTTAGATAATCCACAATTATCTCACTCGTGTGGATGTGTTCATCAATAAGGGGCACTCCTGCCCTTGGTCCATCGCCTCGTAAGACGGATACTCGCGCTAGACTCAATCTCGCCGGACGGATCACTCTTGTGGTTCCATCGGAACGGAACTCAGATTCTTCCTATGAAAATTGTAAGTTTAGTATACAAGCGATAGACGTGAGTTATACCTGTTGCATCTTCACGAACTCTGCATCAATCGCGACCACTGTTCCCGGTGTCGGGAGCTCCGTTAATAATAAAGGTTCCTGTTTGATCAGACTATTATCGCGGTGCCTAGAACGATGTGAGCAAGGGATGGAGGTCAAGTGAGATGACAAACAATGCGATAGAAGTGTCTTGGTATAAGATGGAAACGTCCATGTGATCAGGGAGTTGATCCAGGTCGAGGGTGGACTGCATGTTAGATCTCTCGAGGTAGATGATCGCAGGTATCTGCATGATCGAGTGAGTTGCTCTGGCCCTCATAAATAAGTTGACCAATCACCTTCCACTGACCAGGAAAACTCAAGGCCTCTTCCTCTGATATGTTATGCACTGTGAAATCGTTGAAGAGAAACCATGGGCTTGTTATTTTTTCGTTCTCTTCAGCATTCGGAACTGTACGACAGGATTAAATTTCCGATGTTAGACAATCGATCGCATACCTTTGATGACAGCAACTAGGTGCGAAGGCCTGTCTTTGGTTTTCACTTGGATGACAATTGCCTAAATAAACAATAGCAATGAGGGGGATGTTCATCTCAACACTGAGTACATACTCCTATGATATAAGAAGCGATTTCTTCATCGTCGATCCCGTCAACCTGGCCGTGAAGTTTGACTTGTGGTTGCAGAAATGTTTTATTCCTGTTATCCTGCCAGAACTCCCACGTTTCTTCGTTATAGACGTTGGCGTTAACAACCAATACAGGCGGCAAATCTCGTGAAGGGATGTATCGTTTCGAGGTGAAGTTTGCGAGGCTCCTGCATGAGGGGCAGGTAGCTTTGTGTGAAATATTCCGTAGTACGGAGTTTCGCAAGATACCGGCAAAGTCAGAAGCAAACGGTTGTTCATTGTTGATCTTTTGCAGATTGAGTGACAAGTCCCGAGTACGTCTGAATCGAAACGAACCTTGCGAGGATACATCAAGTCAACGATGTGGGTCATGCCCTCTTTCTCGCGGGTATTTTTGCAATTCATGCAGGTAACAACATTCTTCCCGTCAATACCCATCAACTGTGTAATAGGAGGAGGTGTGAAGGTGTCCTGAGGTATATACGTTGTTGCTCGCTTGACAATCACAGGGTTTGAAGGAAACATGCTTCCTTCAGTGCTCAAGTGATCTATGAGAAAACGATTGAAAACTTGTATCTTGTGAGCGTAGTCCACATCAATCAATTCTCTACCATAATCAATGAGCTCTATGGCGTTAGCAGCTGGGGAAAAGTAAGACGTTGGGGTCATCGTAAAATGCAAGTCACACGTACATTGCGCCAAAGCACCAACGACTTTGCAGAAATTGCTTGTCTGACAGTTTGTTCCCCTGGCATCTTCCAACATGCGGACAACAAAGCCAAGTTCACAAAGGAGACAATTTTCTCTCGGACAGTTGGTAGTTATATGTGACTTCGCAAGACGTCGAACCGGCAACAAGTAGTGCATGACTTGTACTACTGGGTTTGTATATGAATTTAGGATGTGGGTTTCAAGACCACTGTATGCAGTCTTGTTATAAAACCTAGCCGTGTATGTGAGTAGATCTGAAATCGTATCAAGAGTTTTTGAACAGACCCAAAATCGAAATCCTCAACTCCGAATTTGGAGTATTCAATTTCAACTTTACGGAAGATGGTAGGTACCTCTTCGACTGCGTCATGAAAGAAATTCTCCAGGCTCTAGCACCACGTCATAATAGTGTTTTGCGGTAGGGAAGGGCAAACCTACTTCACTGCGTCGAGCCTGACCACTTCTGAATCGGCCGTTTGGTTTCCGGATCACGACAGTCGCAGCGTTGCGGCGTCCCTTCAATTCTTTGGGCATTGCCGCGTAAGCTATATTGTCATTCATCTTCATGGTACTGAGAATTTGAGGTGGGATTTTCGGGGGTGGTGGATAACTGGTACTGTTTGCTGATGTGAAGAGGGGTGTCCAAGCAGAGAACAAGGGAGAATCAAAGTAAGGGACGCCAACGGTGTTCAAGGGTCTGGTATACTGTGTTAGTATTTCGTGATATATAATACATGGACCTACGTTGAATCTGTCCATTCTATAGTTGGTAGAGAGGCAGGTGCATCAATCCATGTTATTGGCTGCCCATCGAACCCATTAAAGGGTATATTACTTCCTTCTTCAGCTTGTGACATGAGATGAATGTTTCCGTCTGCGTCTCCCAGCGCCATGTAGGTCCCTGTTGGTGATATTGACATGGACGTAACGTAGGAAGTGACATTGAGCTAAGCATCTTCAGTGCGTTTATCCAAAGAGAAATATTCAATTCACACACTTGGTAGAATTCACTTGGGGCGCCAAGATTAGTTGCGTCCATGATGTGGATCAGACCCTGGTTGGACACTACGGCTATACTCGAAGATCTTTTGGGTAAGACGTGGATAAAGGCGGGCGAAGAAAAGGGCATCGGTGGGAGGGCTCGCATGGTCCGAACGTCGTAAACTTTGACCAAGGGATCAGGGAAGGGACGTGATTGCCTAGAAAGAAAAGTATGTGGGACCTGGGAAGTAGTTGCGTAGGAATGCGCACCTTTCCGAGTGTCCAAGCGTGAATATGTAATTCCCTGTTGTTTGCAGACCTTGAATTGAGCTCTGATGTGCTTTTACCACTTTATGCTCGCTACCGCTTGAGCGCGCCAGCCCAGTCCTTGGGTCGTGAAGGCGAATATACCCGTCAGCGGATCCAGATATCAATGCTGATGATGAGAACTGCAGATGAGTTATCACGGATGATGTTGGGACCTTGCGGACGACGTTCCCTGTCATAGAATTAAGAAATAACATCTCCAGACCAGCGGTCGAGAATACGAGAGAATGGGAGGAGTTCGCCGCGTCTGAGAATGTAGTGACCGCTGCGGGCGATCTAACACACTCCGAGTCAGGGGATTAACGTTTGGTGTCAAGAGCTGTTCTGCATACCGATGAAACCACTTGTTCATGCCTCCCTTCGCCCATGATCCCAACCCGTCGCTCGCTAAACCAACGGCCCGGACATAATTATCACCCGCAGAGATTTTGCTGACAGCAAGATTACCACCAACGGGAAAGAAGACACCTCGATAACCACGAGAGGTATAGATTGCTGTTATGACTCCATTATTGGCCCCTGCCCATAAGATATCCGAGACTGGATCGAAGGAGAGAGCTGTTATGGGTACAGGCCCCGTTATTCCAGTCGAAACAGGATTTATGGGATGATATGAGGTCGACATCAAGGTTGGCGTCGACCTGTATACCAAGGCCAACTTAATCGTCGGGTGTAGAGAGAGCACTCACGCGCCCTCACGCGTCATGCTGTCCGAATCGACGCGATTACATAAATGCCATTTCGATATATATGAATGTAAGTATCATTATTGCTCTGCTTCAACTAAATACCTGTTCAATGATTATGTGATAAACTAAAGGAAACACGAAACTGAGTGTCGAAGGTCCGCAATGCTAACAACTACGAAAAACAAAAGAAAGCGAATTGACTCAAAGTGCGAACATGATATAGCTACATTATTCGAGCTCTGTGGTATCTTGGCGGGCATCTCGTGCGTTCGGGGGACGACGGGTCAGGCTAGGCATCATATCAGGCAGTTTGAAAGACTGAGCTGGCAAGGCACTACGAGGGCCGTCACTGAGCACTGGATGTGGTACCTTGATGCTTGGTGAATGTGCACTCCTTGCGCGAGACAGGTTCGAAGTAAGGCGTCCATCTTGATTGAGGTTGGTAGAGTTCGTTAACATCGGCGAGGACGATCTGGGAGTAGATGGAGTGAAAGAGGAAACATGAAGTAGAATAGTAAATTCCTCCGTCATTTTGGTAAGTTTGACAATGGAAGATCGTAGAGCGGACGGAACGGAGTGGATCACACTATGCGTCTTGACAAAGCTCGAAATTTTTACTACAACCTAATTGTGGTCTGTCGTCAGAGCGCTGCAAGGAAAACGTGAATGTATACTTAACCTTTAGAAAGAGCTGTGCATCCTCTTGTAAGAGCCTCCTCTCAGACCTCACGTTACCATTCTGCATCTTGGTTATAATGTCCGAGAGCTTCTTAGTCACTGATCGTGCTTGTTCTAGTGTTGCACGAGCTTCTCGTTCGTTTTGAGGCGAGTCGGTCAATAACGTATCTGAGACCATATCCCAAACTCTCGGAGCTGCTTCTACAGCATTCTGTATTGCATTTAGTGCCTCATAATCAACCCTTCGCCTGGAACTCCCTGAAAGGTCCTGAGGCTTTGTCGTCAAGGAAGGAGATGACGATGGAGAGAAATATGAAATGGACTTGTTAGATCCATGTCGAACATGAGTGTTGAAACGTTCATCAGACGAGTTTTGGTGTCAAAATGGCATTGGAGAGGAAGCTTTTGGCGTGGAGGACGAGACAGGCGCTGTAGCCTGCCTCTTAGGTGTCCGGAGCATCGGGAGGTGGGGCGCAGGACCAGAAAGGATACCCCCCATTTTGGTGGATGGCAAGTCATAGGAAGGCAATTTCTTCCCAATCTCGACGTCCTTCGAACTGAAGGAGCCGGCATGCCGACGAGCAGTTCGACTTCTTTCCGAGATACCGACCCGTAGGGTATGCTGGGAAGGAAGTTCGAGGGTGGGGGCAGTCTCCTGCACATGTAAGGGTGCTAGAGGGTCCTTCGTACGGATATATGACTTCAAATTTTCCATGTGGTTTTGCATCGAGTTCCAGGCACCAGCGATCTCGGCTGTTGCTGCATACATCTCAAGTAACATCCACCTCGAAAAACGGAGATCCTCGCTTGGATCAACTTTAAGCCGTAGAATTAATATATCGATGGCTTTTCTGAAGGTAGCCGCGCAATCCCGGCACCTTTCCACGAGAGTTCGACAGATCGAAGGCACGGGAAAAGAAGCTCGGCTCATAGAGTCAAAATGTTCTAATGCCTCGATGAAGTGCATCATGTCAGAATGGGCCGCGTCAAGCACTTTGCGCAAGACAACAGAAAATCTGTCATCGATAACCAGTGCCGCATATTGTTCCAGAGATTGGTATATCTGGCACATAGCAAAAAGAAGTGACCGAGCCGATTCCGCTAGATTCGTGAGGTGTTGGGGGAGTAAATGGGAGAGAGGAAGTGTTGAAAGACGTCGAAAGTATGAATTGCGCTCTATTGCTACTGAGGTAATTCTTTCGTGGGGAGACACAGCTGAAGTGACATCAGATGCATCAGAGTGAGAGGAGGGTGTAGCTAGTTTAAAGCCAGTTGATATTGAAGAAGATGAGGAATGGAGGAATGAATCCTCGTCTGGGTGTGATCCGGAAAAGTGAAAGGCAGCATGGGTGATTGGGGGAGTGGGGGTAGGATCAATAGTTGGAACGTGAGCTTTACGAAGATCCGGGAGGCTCTTCTTTCCGTGAAGCATAGGCGTTGGAAGCTGCTGCAATCCTTCAGCGTAAGATGCCGTCCGAGTATGAAGAGGTGGGGGATCGAAGTTTTGCATCTGTTCAAAGGTACTTGGAATTTCTAAGTCATAGTCAAAAGCTGGCGATATCTCATCATCCCCAAAGGCTTGTGTAGGGGAAGGCTCAGCACTGGGAGATTGCAAAATACCAAGGTGGAGAGGAGGAGGTTTGTTGGGAGGAGGAGACGAAGTCTCGTGAAGGGATTCAGTGATCGACGAGAGTGATGTGTTCGAATCCATGGAGTACGACCGCTCATGATACGAAGCGTCATTATGGTCTCCATTAGGTGCATAAGAACGCGTAAAATCGTCTCTGTGAGAATTTAGTACAGCATCAAAACCCGAGACGGTAAGAACTGACATGCTCTTGTCAAAGGCAACCCTCTCATGATAAGGTGGTTCCTCTGTCTGACCTCGTGAACATTCAGCCTCGATCCACTTTTGGATATTTTGAATCCATTCTCTCATTGAATTAGTGTCGTCGGAAGCTGAATATTCCATGATAGCTTTAGGAGGCCATTCCATTGGGTTACGGTCGGCGCGTAGAACTTCCAGTTTATGGAACTGAATCAGATACGTAGGGAGCCGGGAGATTTTGTTTCGTGAAAGACAAAATACCTGCAAAAGATTGTAAGTTATCATTCACTTTGAATGACAGTGAATCTTGGCAAACTCTAAGATTGACAAGGCTTCCGGGTTCATTTGGCAACCTCCGGATTTTGTTATGGCTTATATCTAGGGTGTCAAGTGAACGGATGAGAGTGAGCTTGTATCGAGTCAGTCTCTTCATTTCTCGCAAGCGGAGGACGATCATACCGCCCGAGGAAAGGTTGAAAAGCTGTTGTGCTTGAGATTGAGATACCGTAGACGCGTCAAGAGTGCAAGCTCCGTTGGAAGCGTTGTCAGGCGGTTATACCCAAGAGTGATCCTACAAAAAGCATAGAAACTCTTACACAGGTATACTTTCGGCAAAACGAGTCACGAACCGTTTGACCACCCCTTCACCACTGGAATCCACTTTGGTTGCAAGCTCCTCTGCGGCATCAACACTGATGTCAGTGAGGTCAAGTTTTGAGAAAACCAGAGTTTCTCCATTGTCCTGGGACTGGAAGAGAGCATCGGCAATGTGTTCGTGATTCAAGGAAATAGAGGTATTAGAGGGAATCCAGTACGGGGAGCGGACGTTTGGGCGGTCGTCAGCCAACGATGTCATTAAGAGAGAGAAAAGAATGTCTTGCAACTCAATGAGAAATCTGTTTGAGTTGAATTTATGCTGCACTAGGCTGGACAAGCGACTTTGCGTGGGCGAGGAAGATTGGCTGCCACCAAGGAGACAACGAAGCGCTCAGAGTCCGAACGATTGATCAATGTGACTGTACCTTGCGAATTTCGGGGAAAGCCAGTGGCTGTGCAGTACTTTACTCTTGTGCGCCTACTACTACTTGCCTGAAACTTCAAACTTTAAAGAACATACACCAGGGTACAACTCTGTATCTTAAGACAAGATTCTAGAACCACATTGACATAGAGATACTAGTAGATTCATTACGCATTCCGTGCCACCACCCCGGTGGAAAGAACAACAAATCACCGGGACCCAGCACTACGCTCATTGCTTCAGGTACGACCTTGTCGGCGAAAAGAGGGAAATCTGCCGCCATGTTTCCGCGCGAAAAGACATCGAGCCGTGATGTATTGAGCGAATCCGTGCCACCTGTAAAAATTAAAGGATTTCCTCGAGAAGAGTCCATAGAATTCATTTTTGGTTGCGCCAAAGAAACGCTTTCCATATACGCCGTACTCGCTGGAGAACTCAGCCAAACAGTCTTATATCCGACGACCTGGACTGGGGCAAATTGTGAACAGACGTATCGAACAGACGCTCGTAAACCGATTACCGTAAAAGTTGTAATACGGATCCTGCGTCCAGCTGGTTAGCCTTTTCTTCCAGTAACCTGTGCAGTAACTCACAAAATGTGCGGGGGATGTGGCGCCCTTGGGGCCTAACCACACATTCAAGATGGCACCATCAGGATTGTCTGGTGCCTTGTAGCCAGAAAAATCCTGAGGGGACAGGGAGCAGTAGACGTAGTCGGGGATCATAATGTCATCACAGAGGGAAGGAAACTGTCGCAAAAGGTTGTATTGAGCCAGATATAGGATTTCTTGTGGTGCCTTGGAGTTGCCATCTCCATCGGCAAGTGCGTAAAGGAAATTGTCCCAGTCCATCAACACTTGATTCCAATCTTCATCCCTGTAATCTTGGCCAACCTCCACTGGTACTATTCTCGAAGGTCCGGAAACGGATAAAAGATAATCAACGGAGCTCCATGGTCTATCATTCAATGCAGGCCAATCCAGTGCATATCCTCTGATCACGAAAGGGGCTTTGGAATATTGGTTCTGGAAGGAAAGAAGGGATAGATTTGCCTTGATGGACGGCACTTCGTGGTATGCAGTAAGTAACGGCTCAAAAGAAGAATGATGACTCTTTCCGAGATGTTTTCGTGAGGGAGTCGGGAGTGGAAGAAATCTATGTTGAATTCTGCCGATGAGGGACAGGATCAGATTCAATCGCATTTCGTCTCCGCCCCCGGCAATGATAATTGCTCGGTCAAGGAGCCCTATCACACTGTATGCGGTTGAAGCACACAGAAGGACGATGCTCTGTAGGATGCAACAATCGACATACAAAATACGCCATACCCAACGTGTTGTTGATGCAGCAAACTGCATGTTCTGGTGAGATAGATTTTGTAATGCTTGAAAATCCCGAACAAGACATTCTTCTGAGAAAGAGCCAGCCAAAATGGCGTCCACTAGCTTGACAAGCTGGGTGTAGCGGCTTCCAGAGGCCTGTACCAGTTCTGTCGATTCAGGGAATAAGTGACACTGCATGATGTGTTGGGCGCTCTGAAATCACCATCAGTGGGCAATGTCGCACATATTTGCCGTAGAAATGCACGTTCTTGTTCTCCAACGTATTCCATCGCTGACGGGTCGATGAAAATGATCCTAAATGATCCTTGGAGGACGTATGTAGGTGAAAAAGGCTTTGTAGAGTTAATTGTGCTCAGAAACAGGGCACCCAATAAGGCCAATCAAATTTCACGCTAAACTTGGAAGACATTGTGACTGTCACATGCTGCAGTCACGAAACGACAGCACAGATTTAAAGGCGAAGCTCTTGTGCGCAAGCTGATCCCCCCGTAAATAAACCAAAACACTCAGAGTCTGTGACCAGATCACCTCCGGATCGGCGCCGGACCGGATTGTGCTCGGTATGAGTTCAAGGTGAGCTACCTCTTGCTCATACAGGCATTTGCTGAAATGGTGAGATGACAACGAAACAGGTTGGACAGGCTCCTACTGCTGTTAGACACAGGATCGTCCACCTCAGTCAGGACAACCGCCGCTAAACAGCTAGCTCAACTAGCTGTAAAAAGTATCACCAGTAACATCAACCTTGTCGAGGACGATGTTAAATCAAATCGCCAGGATGTATCTCAAGTCGACCGCTCCTCATGGAACGATCTTATGGCTGTTGTAGCTCGAGTGCGTTGCATTCTGATTCAAGTTGTTACTTTTTTTTTTTATCAAACACCGCCTTAGATACTCCCCTTCCTCCATTCCAAGTCATATGAGACACGTACATCGGCTTCGGTTGCAATCTCGCAGATTTGCTCCCTTGCCCCACTCTGGACACCCTCCCGACAAACCGACGAAATGGACGAGGGTGATTCTGTCACACCAACGATCCCTGACTTTCCTACATTCTCTGTCCAGGACCTCATCTCTCAGGGCAATTTACTTCTCGCTTCCTTGGGCAAGGAATTTGTCAAACCAACGGGAATTCTTGCCACGACAGCTGAAGTTAAAAAGGCTCGTAAAGAAGCCATGGGACGTCTTGGACTCGAGTTCTTAGACGATGTTGCCGATGATATGGAGTTGGACAAGGAACTTGCAGCTGACATGGAAATCGATTCCAGCGAAGTTCCTCACAGGGAAGGCACTACTAGGGGGAACTCGCCAATGGACGTTTGTTCTGATGCGGGGGATACCAAAAAAGCGAGCTCTCCCCCGACTCGGTCTCTCACTCCCGTTGCTCCTTCTCCTACCACTCCCTCAGTGCCTGAAATTGATCTTAGCGCATTATCGGCAAGAGAGCGCAACCGTCTTAAACGGAAGCGCAAGCAGGGCAATGGTGCATTTGTCGCTGCCCCTCCGCCCCAGGTCCCCGGAGCGAAGTTCAGTGCAGCCCCCTCCGGTTCATCCAATAAGTACGTTCATGACTGCAGCTTTTGACACAAATGTTGACTGGGAATAGGGCGCGTCTCATCTCATCAGATGAAAAAACAACGTCTGGCACTCGCGCAAATAGCCCCGTCACGAATGGACCTTCTGAGTCTGAAAAAGTCGTCATTGATCCTACCAAAGGCGGTGCCGTGTCTCCTAAAGACTCGAAGCAATCTAGAGCCCTGGAAGTGGATGCCGGTCACTGGATATGGGATGGCGTGGTGAAGGTTTTGGAAGTTGATCTTTTTAGCCCGACCTGGGAAGTGCGTCACGGTGCAGCTCTAGCACTCCGGGAACTGTTGAAGTTGCAGGGCAAATGCGGAGGCATGCGAGGTGCGCGTTTTTATAGAAGAATGAGTCTCAATCGTTCTCATCAAGGTTTCACAGACGATCATTCCGTCAAAAAGAACGAATTGACACACGAAAAGTGGTGCAACGATCTTGCAGCGAAATTCCTTTGTGTGTTTGTTTTGGATAGATTCGGGGATTTTGTTTCCGATCAGGTACCTTTTCCCTTGAAGCTACTCAGGATTTCTCGGCTGAATGTTCTGCTTATCAGGTTGTTGCACCTGTACGAGAAACAGTATCACAAACAATGGCGTCACTTATGCTGCATATGCCGCGCAGGTCCCTTCTCCACGTTCATCAAATTTTACTTCAAATGATACGCCAGGATTTTGTCATTGTGTTTAATGGTGAAACTGAGCGTAAGAAATCGTCTTTGAAGAAACCTGTGGGAGACAATGAACGCAATCACGTCTGGGAAGTCAGGCACGCCGGTTTACTTGGCCTGAAGTACGAGGTTGCTGTTCGTAGCGATATCTTCGACGACGCAGGCGGTGTAAAACGAGAAGACGGGCATGTTGCTCCTACTCAGGAGGGAAAAGACATCTTGAGCGACGTTGTTGAAGCAGCTATTCTTGGGTATGTAGTGGGTTCTCTCGATGATGCGATTGCCTCATTTATTTCTCAGGCTCGGTGACCGAGACGACGATGTGAGATCGGTGGCGGCTACATGTCTTTTACCCGTAGCCCAACACCTCATCGATTACCTGCCGGAATCCCTTGAACGTATCCTAGTCGTTCTCTGGCATTGTCTTAGCGATATGAAAGATGACCTCAGTTCAAGTGTAGGGGCAGTGATGGATTTGCTCGGTAGGTAATCTCATGATTGGCCTTGGACTATCGAGCTGACTGCTCTATAGGAAAGCTAGTTGCATATGGGAAAGTAATCAATATCCTCGCGAGTGATACTGTCTCGTATGTGGCTTCCTCGCTCGCTTACAGACTTCAGTCTAATCCTTGCTTAGGTTACCTTTATCTACCCTCGCCCCAACATTATTCCCCTTCTTTCGGCATACAATCCCCAATGTCCGCCTTGCAGTGGTCAATACCCTGGCATCTTTCATGGCAGTTCCGAACTTACCGCGAGACTGGGTCTCAGTGCCTTTCTTGTGTCTATTATTCCAGAACCTCATCTGCGAAGAACGCTCCGACATCCGGGATGCTAGTCTTTCTGCCTGGCGTGATGCGTTTTCTTTGCTGTCTACAGTCCCTGACTTTTTTTCCTCACAAATATCCCAACAGCTGACTTTGGACTGGTATTCTGTGGCTATGACTCCAATTGGGATTGCAATTGACATCTCTACTTTCCATCTGCCATCCGCTGCTAGTAGCAGTGATGGAGCCCTCGAACGTCACAATGTTGATAAAAACATGCTGGCTCAGGATCTATCCCTGGTACCTCTCGATGTCATCTTCAAGGCTAGAGTGGCGGCAGCAACTGCGCTGGCGTATCAGCTTATATACTGGCCATCTGAGGTAGGTAGTAGGTGTCATCCATTACTTCTGCTCACGCCCCTTGTCTATAGTTGACCGACGAATTTTTCCGACCCATCCTGGTCCATTACGTGGATTCAAGCAGTATGCTGCAGAAGTTCCTTGGTGCCGTCATCTCCGAAGAATGGGCACGAGGTCACGAGCAAATCTTCTTCCCCTCAAATCCTCTCGTCACAACCTCCACGCTCGCCAAAGAAATTAGCCAGAAAACCCTCACTTGGTTGCAGGGAACCCCCCCTCCTGCTTATCATGAAATGGCCTTTGCATTGGGTCGCATACATTCAGAGTGCATCGCCCTTCTCCAGCTCTTCAACACTGAGTGCAAACTACCGATGTCTTCTATCCCTTTTTTGGGGAATGAGATCGACATCACAGGCACTCGATCGGGTTGTTTCACTATCGAAATTGCACAGCAGACTATCAGCTTGCACTTCAACAGGCTAAAGGATAGTCTTGGACGGACTAAGAAGAAGGAACAAGCTCTTATTAGTGAAAAACGTGGTCATGTCGTGAGCAGCATTGATCGATACCTGGAGATCAAAGGACAATATGACATCCGAGTATCCGCGGCTTTTGCTGCGGCTTTCGTGGGATATAGAGACATGCCTGACAAAGTCAGCCCGGTAGTAAAGGGTATCATGAATGGCATTAAGGTGAACACGTTTTGCTATGTTGATCAAAACTTCTCACAGTACGGCCACAGAGCGAAGAAAATGTTGATCTTCAACAAAGGTCGGCTGTAGCAGTCGCTTCATTCATTGAGTTCTGCTCGCAGCACAATATCAAACAACCACCTGACAAGATCGTGAAAAATCTATGCACTTTTCTCTGTCAAGATACCGAAAATACTCCAACATTTGCTTTCAATCGAAAACACACTGATGGCATTTTGTCGTTTCAAGGATCTAGCCTCCGTGTTCAGAAAGACAAGGACGTCAGCAAATCTTCGAACAGGACCGGGGACTCCGACTCGGTTTCAGAAGAAAACAAGAAGGCTCGCTTGTCCCGCCGCGGCGCTGGTTTCGCTTTCAACCAGTTATCTTCTAAATTCGGCTTCAGGTTGCTTGATGTCATTCCTAACATGTGGCATTCAATGGCTGGTGGGCTTCTGAGTGCGTTCCAAAACGGTGAATTTCTCCCTATGTGAATCAATCTTTTCCCTTTTCATTTATACTCTCGTAGGTTCGGTTGACCAATCAGATATCCTGATTGAAAAACAGTACGGTCAAGATGTCATTGATTCTCTCAGTGTCCTGGAAGCAGTTGCTCCTTCTTTCGACTCAGGCCTTTGGCCGCGTTTGGCAGAAGTATTGCCCATACTGGACTTGGCATTGCGCAGCCGCTTTGCAATAATTCGGCAAGCTGCAGCTCGCTGCTTTGCTACCATTTGTGACGTGATGACTGCAGAGTCAATGCGTTATGTTGTAGAGAAGATTGTGCCCCTTCTAGGCAATCCACTCGTCCTCGCAAACCGCCAAGGTGCTACTGAGCTGATATACCGTAAGTGTACTCATTTGCCTTTTTTCTTTTCACTTATCTCTTTGCTAGACATCGTTCAACGGTTGGACATTAAAGCCCTATCATATGTCATCTTCCTCGTTGTTCCCGTACTTGGTCGCATGAGCGATCCCGACGACGATATACGCTCAACTTCTACTAACACATTTGCAGCTTTGGTGAAAATGGTTCCACTCGAAGTGAGTCATTCGTAACAAAAAGGGATGAATGTACTTAAGAAGTGTTCAAACAGGCCGGACTGCCTGACCCTCCAAGTTTCCCCGACGATCTGCTAAGAAAGCGTGACACCGAGAGAGAATTTCTCTCTCAGCTACTCGATGGCTCAAAGGTAGCTAAATACGACATTCCAATACCGGTGAAAGCCGATCTCCGCAAATATCAACAAGATGGTGTTAATTGGTTGGCGTTCTTGGCTAAATACCAACTTCACGGCATCCTTTGTGATGGTAAGTACGCCTCAAATTTAACCTTAGCGCTCTGAGACAATCCTTCCAGATATGGGCCTCGGAAAGACTCTACAGTCGATTTGTATACTTGCTAGCAAACATCACGAGAGGATGCAACGATATCAAGAAACGAAATCGCCGGATGCCGTTCACTTACCATCGCTCATAATTTGCCCACCCACACTTACTGGACATTGGTACTACGAAATTCTCAAGTATGTGGACAACCTCAAACCGGTGCTATATACCGGCAACTCCCGTGAACGAACGAAACTCATTTCTCGACTGCACCAATATGATGTTGTGATCACGTCTTACGAAGTCGTTCGGAATGACATCGCAAACTTGGAGCATCTGAGCTGGCTCTATTGTATACTTGATGAGGGTCACGTTATCAAGAACGCAAAGACGAAGTTGACAAAGGCCGTGAAATGCATTCGTGCACAACATCGCCTTGTTCTTTCTGGAACTCCGATACAAAACAACGTCCTCGAACTCTGGAGTCTCTTCGATTTCCTGATGCCAGGATTCCTTGGGACAGAATCATCGTTCAATGAACGTTTTGGAAAACCTATTTTGGCTAACAGGGACGGGAAAGCAAAGAATAGTGAAGCCGGTGAGCATTATTCTTGCTTTAGACCGCAAGCATTGGTTGACAACCTGAGAAAGCGGCCCTTGCGTTAGAGGCACTACACAAGCAGGTCCTTCCTTTCCTTCTTCGTCGATTGAAAGAGGATGTCTTGAACGATTTGCCTCCTAAAATAATCCAAGATTACTACTGCGAACTCTCCGAATTACAAAAGCACCTCTACGATGACTTTTCTACCTCAAAGGCTCGTATGTCTGCTGAGGATATGATTCGAACGAAGCCCGTCGCTGTGGGCAAGGAGGAAACCGGTCAACAACACATTTTCCAGTCATTGCAATATCTGCGAAAACTGTGTAATCATCCTGCCCTTGTGCTCAAGAACGATCAGGCCGCCATTGCAGCTGCATTTGAAAAGGCTGGACTACAATCAACTACTCTCAGTGATATCCAACAAGCACCGAAACTTTTGGCATTGAAGTATGTTCTACTGTACAATTCTTCAGTCCGGGTGGCCTTCTCAACTGGTTTATTAGGCAACTGTTGACCGACTGCGGCATCGGCACAGCAGGTGGCTTACGCGCTGATCCGACCGGGAATGAGGCTATGGACTCTGTAGCTGATTCCAGTGGAGCATTCTCTCAGCACCGGGTTCTGATCTTCTGTCAAATGAAGCAAATGTTGGACATCATTGAAACGGACCTCTTCAAGGCGCATATGCAATCAGTGACTTACATGCGACTCGATGGTAGTACCGAGGCCAATAAGAGGCACGCCATTGTCCAGACATTCAATTCCGATCCTAGTATTGACTGTCTGCTGTTAACAACGCATGTTGGAGGCCTTGGGCTGACACTGACCGGCGCTGATACCGTTATTTTTGTCGAACACGATTGGAATCCCATGAAGGATCTTCAAGCAATGGATCGCGCGCACCGTATCGGCCAGAAAAAAGTTGTGAATGTTTATCGTTTGATCACGAAGGGGACGTTGGAAGAGAAGATCATGGGGTACGCCTGTTCTCCGCCTTGGGTTAGTGAGAAATCTAATGGATTGATATTCAGTCTTCAACGATTTAAACTCAATATCGCCAATTCTGTTGTTACCCAACAGAATTCTGGCCTTGCATCCATGGATACTGACCTTGTTCTTGATCTTTTTCGCCATACCACAGAGGAGGAAGATGTGGCGGCGGGCAAAAAACAGAAGGAGGCCGCGAAACCAGTTACACAAAAAAATGTGCTTCAAGGCCTCGAGGATCTTCCTGCAGAGGAGGAATACGAAGGTTTAGACTTATCTTCTTTCATGGGGTCACTGGGAAAATGAAACCTTCAACGACATGTCTTAGAGTGATTTCCTGCATATGGTGCAACGACGTTCATATCCTATGTCACATATACCGTACATGCATTTTTGGGTCGTAATAAATAATACAGAAAATAGATAGAAAATAGATGCTATGGCCGTAACAAACATACGAGTTTAGATGAACATCAGTACAAGTAATAAGGACGTCGTTTCTTCAAAGACGGAAGATCCCTTCTCCACAAACGTGGAAAGATGAATGCAACAGCTAGCAATCCTGCAGCCGCAATCGCGCCAATGATAACTCCAGCAATGTCCCCTGTGGTCAAACTGGGACGACTATTCATGTCTGGTCTGGAGTACTTGACACAGGTGGTATTTGTCCCGTTAACCACGTAAAGAGGGGACATCCGCGGTAGGAATCTAGGACCCTGATCGGGCATCTGCGCTTCAAGCATGTACCAGCCTTCCTTCAAATCAACTTGTCCCCAAGTGAAATTGGTTTCACCAGAAGGTATGTCGGATGATAAAAGACGGACGGCCGTGAGCTTTGATGTATACACACTCATCCCGAGAAGATCTTGAACGACCGAAAGCGTAATGTTTGAATCAAGAACAGGGCCCTCATAAGTCCAGGAAAACGTATAGTTCTGGCACGTTGTAGCGTTCTGGAGATTGAGGAAATGAAGGCTGGATGTTGCAGTGTAACTAGCGCCGGGTGTCGACAGTGGAGCAGAGGAAACTCCAGAGTTGTCAGCGGTAGCGCTGGAGGAAGATGGTATATTGACGTCTGATGTTCGTTCGTCTTCTCCCCCACTTCCCGGACCACCATTTTCATCCTTGCCTTGATTGCCCCGACGTCTGGAGAGCCTCTCATCCATTGTGCTAGCTAAGTGTCTTGGCGTCGTAGAGGCTGGGACAACCATGAGCAGCTACGCAGCGCTATTAATATCGTCCAACGAGGCATCGTAATAGGTGAGAGATTAGATACATACAATCAAGTCTTCAACTATGTATTCGAACAAATTCAATCAGAGAGAACGTTGCCGAGGAACTGGAGAAACAGGGGTGAAACAGGGGTGGAGAGGTCGATACAATGATCAGGCAAAGACTGGCCAGTCAAAGTTCGATCGTCACGTCAGAGAACAGAGAGAGATGGGTGATTGGAAGTCGAGGGGAGTTGGTATGAGTATCCAGTGGACGGGTATCCAATAAACCGAGATCCAGTAATGAAAAGATGGCCAATTCTGACTCAAGCCTGAGAGGATTTCATCGTATTGGTTACCATCCTTGAGATTAATTTCCCCAGAGAGCGAGTGTCGCGTGGATACACGAGACCTTGGAACTGAATACGCTAAGAAAAGTGTAAGTGACCGGGAAAATATGACTCCGCCACTTAGTCAAACCTTCATGAATACACCCACGATATCAAGGGAATCGTTGAATAGAGCCAACAAAGGATGTGATGGTCAAAGCGACCCTGTGAGAAAGCAGCTACGCTTCATTGAAGCCATCGAGAAGGGTACATGCCTTGAGGCCCCTTTCATTACCTCAAGGCCATCGGAGAGTTCCGTCACTGTAGTCCTGGGGAAGAGACTGCTGAAACAGGGCCCGAAAGGACAATTGTCGATCTATAGATGTGATTTTTTCTGACGGGCGCAGTCGAAATGATTATATATTACACATTGCCCCCGGAGTTGATGTTGACGGCATGAAGTTATTGGTAACGAAGCTGGGTTCACAGAGGCCTGGCGTTGAATGGCCAATGAGAACAGGAGAGCGAAGCTTGCATCATCCTTCATGTGAAAAGAATAGGGTAACTCATGCGACCCTCGGAAGGCTATACGGCTGTCGGTACGGCTTTATCAAACATGCGTGTCATAAGATTGTCTAGTTGGCATGAATAACATCATGTTGGCTGGTACCTAATAAGTTAACCCCTTGAGATGCTTGAGGAATGAGCAACGAAACATGCACTCAAACAAGTATCATCGTTCATATTCCCGCTTTCCCCTTTCCTTTTTTTGAATTGACGTCAACACCGTCCAACATATTCTCAATCTCACTTCTGATCTCTTTGAGATTGACTCTCAAACTCTTGACGTCTTCAAACTTCCTTTGAGCGGTCGCTTCCTCGATGAATGATTCCAATAGAGCTTCTTGTTCAAGTAGAGGTTGTAATGCTTGTGCGAGTTCCGAGTCTGGGTCAATTCCTGCTCCTTCGATTGGACCACCAAGCATAGATTGGTCAGGCGCTGAGGGTCCTCCTGGTTCCTTGCCTTTATTACGCGCGGGATTGGGAAGAGACTACGAGGAAACTCAATCAGTATCAGGACAAAAAAGGAATTTGCAAAGTAGCGCACTTGGAGAGGAAACATGTTCTTTTGTAGGAATAAATTGGCTCTCATAAGAATCGCCGATTGAACTCGTCCTTGTGAGCTTTGAAGGCCATTCGGACAAGGGAGCTCTTTGATTTTCTTCGCTAAGGCATCGTATTGGGTAAATGCTTCCAAAATACGTTTCCGTGCGGCAGACGCCTCCCTCGTCGGCTGATCGTTATGACTGGTAGCAATAATGTAAATATATGCGTCACTGGGGTTCGGAAAGTAGCCTACTTCAGGGCGAGTATGAGTTCTTGGAACTGGGGAAGCGCCTCCTCGATTTCTGACTCTAAAGCGATGAAAGCCTGGTTTACAAAAGTCAGAGAAGTAAGGAGTGAAGAGAGTGTGAGAATACCTCGTGCAGCTTGACAAATGTCGGGACGTGTAACCTCTCTTGCTGATACTGTTCCCGCCTAAAAGTAATAGTCAATGTAATACCAGGGAAGAGAGATTTCGATCAAAACGAACAGGAGAACTGGTCGACACTCTCGACAAATTCGCACTCCCTTCAAAAACTTTTCGTCATTATCAATCTCATCAGTCTTACCGACACTCGCGTTCCGCCGTTTTGAAACACCGTAGTCTACACCTTCGCCGACTTCTTCTATTTTTCCTGTTTTGGAGTCTACCACGAATAGTAAAGAGCAAGTTGCTGGTCTCTGAGGGTTCTTGACGGGCAGTGAACAAATGATGCGCCCACACAACCGACAATGATGCTTGCGGTTTGTCAGTGGATGAAATGATGCCCTGGATGGATATGAGTGGGGCTTGACTGATGATCATATGTTAATCAGAAACTCACAAACATAGAGGACATTTTGACACTGCTGAGTCTTCCTCCCAGGGGGTAATACGCTGTTCCATGGCTGTTTTCTTTTCATCAAGCAGAAGATAGAAAATCTAGAAAGAACGAACCTCGTTTATCTGGTTTGCTGCTATCTCCCAAATTCCCAGTCAAAACATTCTTCCATAGATCACCGGCATCCCTTAGATTGATGTTCTTATAGGTATCCAAATCAAAGATAGATGAAGACCGTCTGATTCCTTTGGTGGCGTTGAGACTTGGGGCTGGCCGTCGTTTAGGAGCACCAGTGGTATTTATACTTGACTTTTGCATAGACGGAGGATTTGAAGGAAAATGAAGGTCGATAAGTTTCTCCAAACGGCGTTCGAGTTTGTTCCGTTCAACCCTCGTCATGCGCCCGGATCCCTCTGCACCATCGCGCTTGATTTTCCGGAGTGCGAGGAAGTCGTCGGTCAGATCGCGCGGCCTTCCTTTGGGTTGGAACCCAGGCCTGTATGGAAGCGAACGTGAAGTGATTGTTTTGTGATCGAGTGTGACCCCTTGCTTTGTCGAAGAGCTGGATGAGGACTTGCTTACAGGAGGAAGGGGAGTAAAAGAGGGTGCTACAACAGAGGCGATGGGTTTCTGAGTGACATCGGACTGTTTGGGTGGCGGAGGCAATGCTCTTTCAGATAAACTGGGAGATACGAAAGGCGATTGTGCCGTTGTGGAGTGTAGAGACAGTTGAAGTTCAGATTGATTAGCTACGGGTGGAGGAACAGGCGCTTGCTGTGGCGAGGGTGAGGATACTACTGAGTTATTCCGAGAGTGAATATCCTTGTTGGCCTGAGCCAGAGGAGATGAAGGGAGTGGAGCTTGAGGTTTACGCAGTGGGGTAACACGACGGAATTTGGAAACTTTGCGGGGTGCAAGGGGGGAGAGCGTTCTTTCTGGAGATGCTAACGTAGAGCTTGATGCGACGGGGGAGGACGAGGCAGAGGCAATCGCAGAAGACGTCGAGGGCTTGGACTGATGAGTGGGAGGACGAACGGACTGCGGTGCAGGAGCAGGTGGACTTGGGACAACAGGTGAGTTTAGCCTGGAGCCCTCGCTGGCAGCAGCAACATCAAGGGGTGAGTCAGGTGAGTCCTGCGAGTGATTCGAGGCCGGAGGAGAGGGAAGGCCGTTTGTGAGGGGAGCGATAGGAGAAGGAGGAGCAAGGACGATCTTTGGAGACGGCGAGGTGTTCTGCGCGCGTTCTCGAGGAAAGAGATACGCTGCCATCCCATCCTTTTCCGACTGGCCCAACGACGAGGTCTTTGGCGGTGTGCGGGCAATGCTTGTTGGTCTAGAGGCTGGAGGAGGAGTGCGGGGAGTCGAGTTGGAGAGGCCGCGCGAGTGTCGTTTGGACTGGAAACAATAATTAGCTGAGCAGACATTGGTCAGTTATGTCGAGAAACATACGCGGTAGGCCAGGTAGGGGACGGGTGTGGTCGGGTCAGGCATGGTGGGGAGGAGGTGACTGGGCTGGGATCGGGCGTGTGTTAGGCTGCGCCGGCGTCTATTCTCCACGCTGTTCCATCTCCCACCATGTCCGCCTCTTCTGGCATCACTGTTGCTCCAGACCTCGCTGCTGCCTTTGCAAACGCCCTCAAGTCAAAGACTGTTCGCTTCATCAAGGTCTCCATCCAAAATGGTCTCGTCGCTGCCTCTTCATTCTCTCACCCCTACGCTTATCACCTTGTGTAGAATCACTCGTCCATGACTTGACCATCGATGTTGCTGGATCGTTTGAGAGCGACCTTGCAAGGCTCCAGGACAATGATGTCCTTTCAGATAACATTCCTGCCTATATACTGGCAAAGCTAGATCCCCCTTCGACTGACTGGACCGCCTTCTCCTACGTACCAGACACTGCTAAAGTCAGGGATAAGGTACGACCAAGCTCCTAAACACAAAGCAGCTATTCTAACTACAGACGACAGATGCTCTATGCCTCCTCGCGTTCTTCTCTATTCAAATCTCTCGGTTCCACCGTCTTCACCGATTCCATCTATGCCACTTCCAGGACGGACCTGACAGCGGAAGCCTATCAAGCTCATTTACGGCATCTAGCTGCCCCTAACCCTCTGTCTGCCCGTGAACAAGAGATGGCCGACGTACGTGCTGCAGAAAGTGGTTCTGCTTCTTATGAAGGCAGTCGTCCTCGTGCAAGTCACGTCAGTAGCGGTGTCGGCTTCAAGTGGACACCCGAGGTGGAAGATGCTGTCACTGAACTTGGGCGAGGCGATAATTGCGCCCTCCTCGTTCTTGTGAGTTTGACGTTTCCTCACTACCAGAATCATTACTGAGAATATATCAGACGATCAATCCAGAGACTGAAACGGTACTATTACAGTCCATCTCCGAAATCACCATTGACCAGCTTGCTTCGACAATCCCCCGAGACCAACCTTGCTACGCTTTCTTTGCTTGGCCCCAGAGCTACTCGTCACCTCCACGTCGCGAACTCAGTGTGTGGTTCTACTCACTATACGTAATTGACTTGACTCACTTCATCATCCCTAGTTTTTATTTATTCCTGTCCATCATCCTCCCCGGTCAAACATCGTATGCTCTACTCCACAGGATCTGGTTCAACACAACGATGGATAAAAGAGCTCCTTGCGTCCACTGCACCCACGGCCCAATTTTCAGCGCGAAAGATCGAAACTTCAGAGCCTAGAGAACTCACAGAAGCCCATCTTGTGGAAGAACTCGGCCTCAGCATATCAGATCCAGATGGCCAGAATGGCGATGGCGGTGCCACTTCTAGACCAATTGATGAGCCAAAACCGTTTGCAAGACCTAGAGGTCCTCCGAGGAGAAGATAAGGAGACGTACAGACGGGACCCCAATACCAGCTGGACAGAACGTCGCACACTATTACATCACCCGGAATTATCTCCGTTACGGGTATTTTTCATGAAGATCTTTCGAGTCATAGTCTTTGCTTACTGTATATAATACACAATGTGGCTGTCGTTGACGATACCCTAAGTATCCCGTCCTCTTAGGAACATTGGACTCTATATAGTATCAGTGGATCAGTTTATCTCGAAATTCTCGATCTTTGGTCTCTCCCTCTATGACGACTGATATCAACGGTACTGACAACCGCACCGGAGGTGCCGTTGCTGTCTATTGCGGCTCTTCCATAGGCAAGCAGAAGGTTTATGTAGCGGCAGCATATTGTACGTATATCACGACTTCTTCTCTCTTGGCGACTCGGATTGATCAATCTATCAGCTGTCGGGAAAGCACTTGCATCCCAAAAGCGACCTTTGGTCTATGGAGGAGGTTCAACGGGTATCATGGGTGTCGTATCTGGTGCTATGCTAGAGCATGGGGGGAAGGTAACCGGCATTGTACCGCATGCTATGGTTCTTGGAGAGGGATCTAAGGTCATCAATGGGGAAGAGGTGAAAGGGGTGGAGTTGAACGAAACGGGACGCGAAGCGGTGAGTAATTCTACATGCCTACGTTCCAGCGAGGTTTAAGGTACTCACGCACTGCGCGAATAGGTTGAAACAGTTTGTAGCCACTCCCTTGCTTTTCTGGGCATGTATCGACGTTGCTGCTCAGGTTATTGTACAGTCAATGCATGACCGCAAGGTTGAGATGGCAAAACGCGTAGATGGATTTATTGGCCTTCCAGGCGGGTTTGGTACATTTGAAGAGGCATGACATCGATTTAGTCATTCTCCATCAATTACTTATTGATTCCTTCTTGTAGGTCCTCGAGGTGACAACCTGGACTCAATTAGGCATTCATGATAAACGTATGAACGCATCAAACTTTATATTGCGCGTCGCCGCTTGCTTATGTCGTCGTTAGCCGTTGTACTCTGCAATGTCCTTGGATTTTGGGAACCACTACGCCAACTAATCCGCCATTCGATTAAAGAGGGATTCATCGCTACTACCGGAGAACGTCTAATTGTTTTCGTGGACGGACCGTCTAACCCAGACGAACACCTCACATTTGACTGGGGTATGGCGGCACTTGCTGCTTTAGATAAATGGGACAAAGGAAACCACAAACCTTTGTTTGACTGGGCGCAGAAGATGAACGGTGTCAAGGATGAAGAGGATGGCAAATGGATTGCGACTTGATCGTTTCTTCGCAGGAGGATATAGAATTTTTCTTAATTTCGTGATAATGATGACGGTAGAATACAATAGGGACTGATGTGGCCTGGTGTCTATTTGGTAGCAGTCGGTACTACTTCTGGTAACACTTTGCATTTGTTCATCGTTGGTGTAATAGAGCGGTTTGTGTTCATGAATGCATCGACATCCCCCTCCGTCACTTTCCCCCTCCGCTGGAGTGTGTGTGTGAGAACGTGGTACCTCAAAGAATGGTGCCGAAGACGAACCTCCTGGAATTCACCAACGAATTTTTGGAGTTCTGAAATGCATTTCGCTTTCAGCTGACCAGTAAGGAGCTCACCTGCACGGTATTCCTATATGACACGGCATCAAGATAAATATTGCGAGGAAAAGATGATGGGCACACCTTTCCTAACAGTTCAAGTTCTTCGTCATCGTCAAGGAAGAAAGTCAAATATTGATAGGCAACATCGACTTCAGTATCACCACCCAGTCGCCTATGCTCTTCCTCTGTTTCTTTTCCACCAGAGAAACCATGTCGATTAATCTTGTTCTTGATCTGATTCGGCTTGTCTGTCATGTAGATGCTGCTATTGGGATCGCTAGCACTCATTTTTGTCTGAGGGCCTTGTAGAGCCGGGAAGAATTTGGCGTGGATGAGAGCAGGTTTGGGGTATTTCAGTTTGCCGGCAACATCGCGAGTGAGGCGGAAGTAAGGATCCTGATCAATTGCACAGGGGATAAGACAAGGAATATTGGATGCAGTTCCAAAAATGTGAGGGAAGGAGTTTGAGAATGACGGTGCAGCTTGGATAGCGGTGAAGTGGATCTTGCCAATGTTATCGCTGGAGCTGCGAGTCAGCATTTGTTGTGTGATATCGAGCAAGTGCCTCACGATTCGTTGAAACCAAAGGTGGCTTTCGCTTGGTTGTAGCTGATCTGACGAGACACTCTGGAAACATTTTCGTAAAACATTCCACCCATGTAAGCATAGTTGCTGAAAACAAAGGTTCGTTCGACGTTAAAGCCGCATGCGATAATATCTTTTGCATTTTCCCTTGCGAATTTGCGTGTCTGGTCGGGTTTGAGTTCGTGTTTAAACAAGAACTTCTCGTCGTCTGGACAAGTCTTCGTCTAAGCGATAACCTAGGCTCGATGAAATACACTTACCTGTGAGCTGAATGACTAGCGGGCATCCAAAAACATCCTGTAGCCATCTAACTCGCCTTGAGTGAAAGCCATCAGGAGCCAATGCCAACCACTCACTTGGTAAAAACAAACGGAATCATGTGTCCAAGATGCATACTGTCACTGCTAGGTCCACGTCCAGTGTAAAGGAAAAATGGCTTTCCCTGTTCAAATCTATCCAGTATTTTGTCGAATTCTCTAACAGAAGGCTGAGTCCTCGAAGCTTCAATGACTCATGGGTAGTCTTACCGATGGGAAAAAAACATTCCACGTCTCAGGAATACATGAGGCCTATGTCCAGTCAGCCGTTCGAAGCGCTCGAGCAAAGCCTTGTCGATCCTGCGAGTCCCAAATTGATCGACCAGTTTGTCATAGTCAATCGCTTGTTGCTTGCCATCAGCTGAGACGCCTCCTTGAACATCCCAGGGAGTAACAACTTGCTCGTGCGGTTGGGCGCCCTCAGGAGCAGGCTTGATAGCTGGAGTCTCGTCCGTTCTGGTTAAGGAGTCAGTTTGGCTGTCTCTAACATTTAGATTAATTTCCCTTACACAGAGACGTTGGTTAGGGAAGATGTAACGCCGTCAACGGCTTGCTTTAGGAGTTCCGCAGAAGCAGACATTAGTCTTGGGATTGGTTAACGTTTGAACAAAACAGTCAATTGGCCCTGCTGGCACTATCCTTATTTCGCGGCAAATTAACGGATGATTGGTGTATCGATCACATTCGAGTCAC
>KQ962466.1:233631-244040 GCA_001563735.1 Leucoagaricus sp. SymC.cos
GAATGCCGAATTCTCCACGTGTGTAATCTAATCAGCATCCGACAAGATAAGATCTTGCGATTAACTAATTGATTGTTTATGTAATTTCATCAAACTTTCGGGTTCCAAGCAGATGCAAACAAGCGTGGGATTCAATGCCAATGCAGCGCCTGAGCTTGCCTCATTGTAAATACCGCGTTCCAGCTTCAATTGCTCCCTTCTCTTGCCCGTACCCATCAACACCCGTGTTGCATATAATCACCTTTCTCATTTGCTTTTGCGATGTCCGCTGCTAGACTTCACCCCTCTTTACCGGCGCCTGTTGTGCATGCCGGTTTTTCTGTCCCCCAGTCAAAGTCCCATGTACTTGCAGGAGTACAGGACGCGTATTGGAGCGACGATGAGGCCGTGAGTTTTTTCAATGTGTTCCTTCGCGCAGATGCTGATTTGAGCGTAATCGCCCTGTTGGTTCTTTAGGAAGACGCGGAGTGTCCTTTGTGTCTCGAGGAAATGGATATTTCGGACCTGAACTTCAAGCCTTGTATCTGTGGATATCAGGTGTGCCGCGTTATTTTCTTCTATTTCAATCGTGCGATACTTACTGGGCCTCGTTCACTAGATTTGTCGTTTCTGCTGGCATCATATTAAGGTGAATCTCAACAAGCGCTGCCCTGCTTGTCGTCGAATCTACACAGATGAAGCTGTTGAGTTCAAACCCATCAATATCCAAGAGTAGGTGTACCTTTGTGCTTTAACCTTTATCGTGTAATGCTTACATTCTTGTAGCCACAAGCGCCTCATGCAACAAAAGAAACAAAGGGAACGCGAACGCAAGGAACTTGATGCCCTTGGAAGACGTCATCTAGCCAATGTTCGGGTGGTTCAGCGAAACGTGGTGTACGTTGTTGGCATCGGGCCTCGTGCTAAAGAAGAGGTGATTCTGGCAGCTATTGTTTCCTTGCGTTGACCGCTGATATTTCTTAGCTCATTCCGACCCTCCGCTCTAACGAGTATTTTGGCCAGTATGGGAAGATCAACAAGATCATCCTTGTGAAGCGTACACCTTCTGGCGGAGGAGCCCCTGTAGTTGGCTTATATATCACATATCAACGAAAAGAGGATGCAGCACGGGCGATAGCAGCCGTCGATGGTACTGCTTCCCCTGGTGGCGGCAAAGAGGTGATGAGAGCCAGTTATGGGACTACGAAGTATTGTATGGCATTCCTTCGTGGCGTGTCGTGCACGGATCACGGTTGTATGAACCTTCATGAATGGGGCGACGAAAAAGACTGTTTCACGAAAGAAGACCTCACAACATTGTATGTACCCATGTGCCTTTCTGTGCATCTTTCTACTTATCGATGTCATCTTCCAGGAAACACACCATAAAGGCTACCGAAAGTCAGACTCGCACTACGATCATCAAGAGGTCGGATGACTCTGAAGGTTTGTTTGAGCCCATATAATTTTTGGACATTTTTTTAAGCGCATACACACATAGGTTTACCCCGAGCAGCTTCTTGGGCGCAGAAAACACCGGGAATAACATCCAGTACTGGATTGTCGTCATCTTCAATATCTTCTTCTCTTAACCGACCAGCTCGTCGTGGAGGAGCTCCCCGTCAAGGAAGGACAGGAACGGTTCAAGCAACGGAATCGCGTGCGACACAATCTCGAATGGGAGTCGACCGAAAACTGACTGGGACACCGCTTTCTCAAACATCAGCATCAAGGTCTTCTACACCCCCTCCAGGACTGGCGTCTGAATCAAAGTCATTACGAAAAGATCAATCAGTCCGAAAGGCTGCGAACTCTCCAGTCCCATCTGCGACCGTCGAGTCTGATGGTGGGTCGCAAACTCAGGATCAGAGTTTGGCTTCCCCCAGATCGTCCACTCCTGCTTCGACGCAATCACCCATGCTTTCAGTGGGTTCGGGGGCAGCAGCGATACCTGCTGTCCCACCAGGTCTTGCTGCGCCCCTTGGCATTCCATCTCCAAGTCGTCCATCTCGAGTCGCTACAGCATCGCCTCAAACACCGTTCCTGTCTTCGCAGTCCTCATATCAGATGTCCACAGCGGCACGTGCATTACTTGATGATGTGAAGGCCCGTAGAGAGGCACCAACCTCTGCTATTGGCAGCAGTCCATTCCCCGACTTTGATAGAACTCTGCAGACACTGAGTGAGGGAGATGGCGGTGGATTCAGCTTCAACTTTGATCCCAAGCTCGCTGACGAAGTTGAAGCATCTGAAAACCTCGGTGATTTTGATCCTGACATGACCATTCCTTACAATGGTTCTTATGTGGATGTATTTCCTTCCTTGCGAAGCCCCATCAATTCTCCGCACATTGGACCTCCACCTGGACTATCCTATCCCGCTAACCATTCGATCTATGACCCGTTCTCTCCCAAATCTGATCTGGACAGACAACCTCAACATAGATATGCTGGGTCATTCAATCCCTTCGCCGATTCCTCGGACGAAGATGTACGGTCTACGGCGTCGCGTACCACCGCAGAAGTTGATGAGGAAAGAAAGTTTTCTCGTTTCAATTTCGCTCGTGGCAAGCAGAGTTCCAGCCTCATGGCATCACCTACAAGTACTTCCGGACCAAGTTTCCACAGTCCTCGCGAAAACCCAGCCTTCTATGGCACGGGTGGGCTATCCCCAAACATGCAGCAATCGCAGTGGTCGCCGGCAAGCCACCAAGAGTTCAGTTCTTCCCAACCTATGTCGAACGTTGGATCGCCATTGTTGCAGCAAAGTCAAGCACAAAATACCTTTACTCAACCAGGTTCACGGTTTCAGCCGTTTGATGCTGAGCTAAGTGAAGCACAGCTGCGGGAGTTTATCCAAACCAGCAGGGAGCGAGCTAATGTTACCAATACTCAGTCTAATCATCCGGGTAAGATTTCACGTTCTGAAACTGGACTATGCTTGACGATGATGTACAGAATCTCCTGGCCTCAACAAAACTCAACAACCTTTTCAAGATCCGGCTATCATGTCCGCAAGCTTTGTCCCAGCATTACAAGCCCCAATGAGCGATATAACCTATGGGCCACCTCCCGGGCTGTCCTTTCCGCCTGGTCTGAATACCAACGTCATGGGCAATTCGCATGTCAGTCCAATTCCTCCTTTTGATGAAGGATCTGCTCACGGTGAGTCTAATATTCCGTTTCTCCAGGGGAGGGAGGTTAGTGTAGCAGGTACTGCGCTTCCTCAGTTTGGAAACTCTGTTACCGGTATTAATGCGCTGTTCAATACTCTTGTTGCGCGTACGCAATGAATGCTCTCGCAAATGCTCGATTTTATCACAATTTGGAACCTCATGCATTGTCACCTTTCCCCTCTCCCCTGGTTGTCGCGCATGACCTCTTTGTAATATGATGCTGACACCATCTCTCCCCTGTATTTTATTTTTTGCCATAATCTAGTATCGACAACGACCTCCCCCGCACCTTCGGTTGCGTTATCGGCCACCGATTTCCCGGCGCTTTCTGCCAACATCGCGGACCCACCCCCGTTAAATCCTTCTCAAGACGTCGCTGTCGCTTTTTCTGAATTGAAGAAGTCAAAGGCACAGGAAAAAGCCGAAAGAAAGGCAGCCAAAGCCGCTGCAGCTGCGGAGAGAGCTGCAGAGCGACAGAGGATTGTCCAGGAGAAGGCGGTGGCAAAAGCAGCGGAAAAGGCCGAGCTGACGAGGAGAAAAGCCGAAGAAAAAGAGCGACTTTTACAAGCACAAGCCATGGAAGCAGAGCGAAAGAAGGCGGAGGCTGAAAGGAAGGACGCCGAGCGGGAAAAGGCTGAGGAGGCAGCTAGACTCGAGCGAGAAAATACTGCGCGCCTGGAGCGAGAGGCTGCAGAGAAAGCGAGAATTGAGAAAGAAAGGGAGAAAGCTCTTCGAGTGGAGAAGGAGAAGGCTGCCGCCGCCAAGAAAGCACAAAAGCAAGCCGAGGTTATGAAGGCAGCTGCTAGAAAAGACCAGCCCATGTCACCCGCCCCGCCGACATCGCAAAACAAAGCTGCCGTTGACCCTATTCCCCAAGTGCCTTTGCTCTCGAAGAAACCTAAGAAGACAAAACCCGCCACGAAGCCAATACGCGTTCCGAGGGATGACGAACATCTCCACGATGAAACTTCAACACTCTTTTCAGCAGCCACATCTGAAGCTCCTCGCCTTCCTGGTCAAACCGCTAGTTCTAGTCGTGCGAATTCGCGCTCTCAATCAATTGAACGCCAGTCCGGTCGTGCCACGATCCAAGATTTATTCGAGCAGATTCACCTCGCAAAGCCTCACATGGATTTACCAAATCACCCATTCTTCGACTTGTACAAGCTTGCTTCTGCTTCAAAGATGCCCTTGGAATACGATCCTCTCGTTCATGCACTCTCTGCACTGTCTGTTGGTGGGGCTTCGTTCTCCAGCAATGTTCCCTCGAACTCGATCGACAATGCCGTTTCCTCTTTCCAGCAACTTCTTGAGACATTAACTCAGACGATTTCAGATCTTCTTCGTTTACTCCCCAGAAACACATGGGATGATAGCTCATCCTTTGACGGTGTCCTTCGCGACATGCTCAAGAGCGATGATTTCCTTGACGAGACTGCTGAGGAGAATGGGGCAAAGGAGGATGAGGTTGCTGCCCTGACATTGGCCTTGGAACGTCGGGCGAGGTGGATGGAGGTACAGCTCTCGAAACTGGAGGAATTGCACCGTGACATCAATAATGCAGCCGTACGAGCTATTCTTGTATTCAATGACAATGGCTGGGACTCGGATGGGTTCCTTCCCCGTGTCACGAACACCTTGCGGCGCTTTGAACAGATTGGAATGGTGGATGAGGAGGGAAAACTGCGGCCGATGTCCGTTCAAGAACTGGAGAAGAAATCGATTGTCTCGAAAGAAGCGACCATATTCGCAGAGACAGAGGTGCGAGAGGTGATGGAGAAATTCCAGGGAATCAAGTTTGAGTCGTCGTATTAAGTGGTGTAATCCATTTAGCAGGAAAACAAAATACATTTCGTCGCTCTTCTATTCTAGATCTAGCAGGATTGCCTGGTGCCATGTATTCGAGCCTAGTGCCCGCTGGCTATTTGGTATTCATGATTCAGTTCCGAGGTCTTTCGGTATCTTGCCTTTCCGGATAAAGCTGTAGTTAAATCAGAAGCTGTCGAAAGGAGACCACTAGCATGCATCGCACCTTGCCAGGGTTCAAGATATTGAGAGGGTCAACTGCTTGCTTAAGGGTCCGCATCAGTTCAACTGTTCCATCACCAAGTTCTTCAACCAGGTATTCTTTTTTGCCTACTCCGACGCCATGTTCTCCGGTACCTGTTTGAAAGAAAAATAAGGGGATTAATCGATGTTGACAATCGCAAAGGGGACGTACAGGTTCCATCCAATTTGACGGCCCGATGCACTAAACGGTGGACAGCGTCGCTGACTGCCTTGAGTTCTTCGTCACGGAAAAGGATTAACGCGTGAAAGTTGCCATCTCCCACATGCCCGACGATCGTACTGCGAAGTCCGGCCTCAGATAGATCTTTCTTAGTTTCGTGAACTAATTGTGGTAACTTGGATACAGGCACACTGTAGAGTCATCATGATATCCCATGTGAGTATAACCGAGGTGGAAATGTACATCGTAATCGAAGATCGAGAGGGAGGAATAAACGGAGGAAGGGAGGGAGGAAGGAAGGAAGGAAGGGTAAAAATCACGCGGTGGGATCGTGCATGGATTAGAGGCGTGCGAGTCAGTAAAAGAACCATATTAGATAACAACACATACCAAACGTCTGTTGTCCAACACCGAGTACCCGGATGAGCAGCCAGGCTGGACATAAGGGCATATTTACGATTTTGCCAGAGATCCTCAGCTTCCTCGTCCGTCGATGCGAACTCGAAATTCCTGCTTCCATGTTTCTTGGCGATGGCTTGGATGGTCTTAGAAGTCGAGGTGACACACCCTGAATCGCCTTGAATCTTGAAGAAAAGCGTGTCTTGGACAGGGTACGGCCGATCAATCAGCCCTCCTTTGTTGATAGCATCCATCACTGCAAAAGGGAAATTTCATTTTGGGAAGAGATAAAGGAGAGGAATCTCACTGTTGTCATCGAGTAATTCGATACATTCTGTGGCGTTGTAAGCACCAGAACAAAGACATGGATTGCAAAACCAGCCTTACGAATGTGAGGTCCATGTGGCGTATTTAATATCTCCTGAACTGCACTGACAGCATGCTCGACGTCTGGGAATTGCGCCATAGCCACCTTGGTGGGTAACAGAGGGGTAAGCCGGAGCGTGACTTGGGGGGACATTTTCAACAAAGTCGACATAAGGCAGATCCAGTCATGAGACACCTACCTTCTGTGACGATGCCCAAAGTACCTTCTGCGCCGATAAACAATTTCGTCGTGTCAAAACCTGCTGCTGATTTTCTGGCACGGCTTCTTGTCTTGACTACTTGTCCATTGGGAAGAACCGCGGTCTATATTCATAGCATCGACACGTGTACTTCAGAGGTAGAGGTCGAACAACTCACGAGGTTGAGGAACCATTCGGCACGAGCGGTCCCATACCTGACGGCATTGGCTAGATTCCTCCATGAAGAAAAAGGTCATCGTTTCTGCAAGAACGCGAACGCACTGCCGCTGCAGCCTGTTCCAATCATCCCACCAATTGTCTGTTCTAGGTTCAGAAAGAAGGTTGAGGCAAGGTGGAAAAACTACTCACAGCACCTGGTCCAGGGTCCAGCTACGTCTACCGTTACTTGGACTTCTACCCGTGGCAGAAAAACACCCACCGGAAAGAACAGAGGTATTCCTTTTGTTTTGAGTGTTTGGTTCACGTCTTCCCATCTCGTACCAGGCTGGCAGACGAGATCAGAATCATTCACTAACAAAAATTCATTGCAATGAGTAGGGCGTCGGTAGGGGCAAGGTACCGTTTATCTGCAGAATCTTATCCATCCCGGACATGTCGAGACAAATACTACCACTGGGATGCTATGGATGGTCAGTCGCATCGTCTCAGAGAATTGAGTTTGATGACACAAACCCCAGAGAAATGACCTTCAAGGCTGGTAGCACCGCTGTACGCGGTGATAGGAACCCGGTATTTCCGAGCAACGTTTACGATCTTCACTACATCTTCTGTCGAGGTGGGTCGAACCTGGAGGCAATATTTCTCGAAAGATTATCAGGGGAAAAAAATAGAAAAACGGACAATGACAGCATGAGGAGAGGCCGGATGGTAGGAATTTTCGGAAGATCCATAAGTCTTGAGAGCATCCGGATCAGTCGTAACAGACTGTGGGGCAGGGAAGGCAGCTCTGAGCTTTTCTATGGCAGAATTGAGTTCACCAGGGGAAGCATAATGAGTCACTTGTCCTTCTTCAGCGGACTTGTCTGCCTTTGACTGAGGGCTATCATGTTTGACCGTTTTTCGGTGCGGGAGGCAGAATGTTTACTCACTGTCCACTCAAACACTTCTGTCAAGCCGACAATGAGCAGTGCATAAAACGCTGACTGCAGTAATATGCGGGTGTGTAGAGGGCCGGGAAACTGGTTTGACCACGGTGAAAAGCGGAGGTAGCTAGAGGACGGCTGCTGAGGCGATTCTGTAGCATACGGGCGAGTGAGAAGTCGTAGTTTCGTAGCCGTACGAGGTATTTTCAACGCTTCTCGTGCCGCAGCACGACGGGCAACAGAAGTCAGTCGAGAGAAGCTGGAGGTCAAGAACATGTGTTGGGTAGACCAAAGCCGTGTCGTGCGACCGAATTTGTCCTCTGGTTTTCACTTGATCTTTTTCTCTACATGTTTATCACCGATTTATCATGACTGGCCGGAAACGCATGAGCGTAACATGATAAACATTCCTAACCCTCGCCGTAGTCATATGCTTCCTGCTCTGTTGACAACGCCGCCTCTTGCAGCTTCAACAGCGCCTTTACGTTTTAGTCTTACTAAGTGTGTCGCCATCAACATCACAAAAAAGACACACGAAGAATCTGACTACGGGAGACTAGCGTTTCAGGGTCTATTCTCACTTCTAGCGAACGGTTGGTTGGGTGGATCACCGAGGAAGGCTTGCCTTCACTGTCTAGTTCTCCTTGTACGCCTATCGACATCACAAACAAGCCGCCTTCCGTCTAGGGTTAACAACGACTCGCAGCAGATTACTTAGACATACAAGTTTAACGAACAATGAAACGAAGTGTCAGTTGCAATACAGGTGCGTCAAGGTTTCCCTGTGTGAGAAAGCCAAATACATACATACAAGGACCTTGGAATTTCCCTCAACTTTACTTTCATATCTTTCGTCACATCTCGCGCTCTATTCAGCTCATGTCACTTACCTCCGCCGAATACTTGGTAGAACAACGTGTGGCACAACTAGAGCAAGTCTCTACAGTTTTGCTGTTGATTAATAATTCATCAGTCCTTTTTGTAGAGCAATTTCAAACCGACGCAATGAGCTACTTCGCCAAATGTACTACATGATGCGGAGGCGTAATAACGTTGGCACTGTGCTCACCCTGGAGGAGCCAGATGACCTCGACCTACAATTGTTCCTGCAGCGGTTTGACATTGCTAAAGAGTATGTTGACCTTCATTCCATTGCCAGCCGATTTCTAAACGTTTATCCTTCAGTTCAGAGACGGGGAGTATCACTCACTTGAACGACAACGATCCTTTCTCGGAGAATCAACCTCAGTCACTTGACATGCCCTCGACGCCTTCCCCAACTCTTGATAAGACTCGCATGCGACACGCCACCAGGAGCCAGAGTCGTGTAACAAGCCTCACCAAATCGCCTTCTCCATCGCCTTCAAAATCCGTCTCTATCGAAGCGAGTCAGTCCAAGTCGCCCATAAGCCAAGGTCATACTCCAACGCAAGATAGGGATCTCAATGATTTTTTAGACGCATTTGATTCAATCGGTTCTCCTCTGTCAGAAGATGAGGTGAATAGAATTTGAATTCGTTCCATCCCGTTCTGATCCATTTTACCAAGAATTTGAAGGAAGAAGGGCCTGAAGAGAAACTATCCGCCTCTCCTTCGGATGCCATGAAATTGAGTGAATCCTTGTCGCGCCTCTATTCTCAACCCCGTGAAGAGGCAGAAGGAGGGAAAGATGCTATCGTGGCTGAAATGGAAGATGATGAAGATGCCATGAAAGTCGACGAGCCAGCTGAGCTATTGGTCACATCACGCTCAGAAGACGCGACACCTATTCAAGCGAATACCTCTGGGACCTCGGCCCAAGTCGTCTCCCCGAAGTCTGAAACAGCTATTGACGTTGCTGACGTGCACATGAAAGACTCCGAGGACGACGCAGGTGTAGGCTCTGAGGAAATGGATAGTGGGTCGATTGAAAGGCCTGTTCCACTTCCCCCGTCTCAACCGGCAGTGTTACCCACGTCAGACGAACCTGTCAAATCTTCCATACCTTTCATGCACCTAGGCCCCTCCTCACCTTTACAACCTGCACCGACACCTCGTCCTCCTGTCATCATTCTTGCTCCCAGCACTTCTTCAACTGATGCCACGTCATTTACTTTTGACGAGACTCCGTTTGTTGGTCCTGAGCAACCTAAACCACCTAGCTCTCCTGTTATTCACCGTCATCAGTACAACCCGAATTACGTTTTGCCTCCATTGAAGAGCCTCCCTCAGGAGTTCAACCGGAAAGTTAAGACTAAATCGAGAAGGAAGGAGAAGGAGAAAGACAGGGAGAAGGAGGGTGGTAAGGAGAAGGAGAATAATAGAAAAGAAGACTCGTTCCCGATGGGCATCAATAAGTGGGCAGCTACGCTCAATGCAAACCCAGTGTGGAAGCGAGTTTCTCGTCCATCGAAATGTTTAAGTTCGCGGGAGTGGGCGGTGCGTATCTTCTCTCTCCTTTACTTCGTCACAGAATTGATTTTTTTAGGTGGCCATGACTGAACTTAAACTCATACGAACGTTTGACCGTATCGAATCCTTGAAAGATGGCGGAAGATGGAGTTTCAGACAACCTAAGAAGCAGAGAGGTGTGGGTGGTTTGGTAAAAACTCATTGGGATTACCTCATGGACGAGATGGTGAGAGGTAGTCAGGACGGCCTGGGTTACTGCTGAACTCTATACTGCAGAAATGGATGCGAATCGATTTTCGTGAAGAGCGGCGGTGGAAGATGGCATTGGCGTATAACCTGGCGGGTGCAGTCATGGAATGGCATGCTGCCGGATCCTTGGAAGAGCGAGGAATCCTGCATATCTAAAGTCCGATGAAATGCAGGATATCCAACAGGACGATGAACAAATTCCACCAGAAACCACCATCTCTCAAGAAACTGTACCTAACAAACAAACGCCCAGTGTTTTACTTGGCGTCGACTATGGCTCCGATGAGGAAGAAGAAGAGGATGAGGAGGACGTTGTT
>KQ962467.1:0-10451 GCA_001563735.1 Leucoagaricus sp. SymC.cos
TCTAATAGGTGTATGATTGAGAACTGCCCTGCACACACATGTGCAGAATGGGGAATCATGTAAATGCTTAAGCTATGTACCTCCAAAGAGGTAGATGGGCATCATACACTTGCTTCTCTCATCAGTGAGGTGCAAAAAATCTCTTCCAGAGGAGCTTGAACAAGCAAATAACCTAGTTCACTCATCACAATAAGCCTGAGCCTCAGCTATACATAAATAGTTAAGAGTAGTGAAGGGGCAAGCCTCCACCAACTCCCAGGCAGCAGGGTCTATAGTGTACCTATGGACCATGTGATGCAGTGGCTATTCCAAAGAGGAGTGGACCTATACAAATGTGAAGGTACAAGAGGAATCTTCCTCAAGCTACCTAGCCAGACAATGACAGACAAGCAGAGTCTGGGCCTGCCCACTGCTGACAGAAGGGTCCACCATCCATGTTGAATTAAGTAAATGCTCTACACACCTAACTCTATCTATTAATAGCATGTATGCCAATAGTGGCATCCTACATTTTTATGACAAACAATAGCTCATGGACTCCTGCATTATTACATGCTTTATTATATCCTAGGACTCTATAGCAACCCTTAACAATACGTAGTTACACTCTTTTGTGCTATTTGCTATAGCTAGTACATGTATTTACCTATTGTCTTTCATTCTGCATTATACACAGCCACTGTAGTTAGTATATAAGTGCTGTACTTTTATTCTCAATAATTAAGTCTTTCTGCACTCTGAACTTCTATGTTCGTCTTTAGCTTTACTCTGTAAGTTCTCTCATATCTCTTTGCTCTATATCGTTTCTTCTACAACTGTCTATATCATAAGTAACAAGTTGTTTCAATCCCTCACACTGTGCTATGCTTCATATTGCTTTCAACAGGTTATAGGCCCCAACTAGCCAAGTATGGCATTGCTGAGCTGTCTTTGACACTTGCTGCTATGCTGGGGTTGTCAGTTCTTGTTGGAAGATATGACAGTTGGTTCTGCCATACTCTTTCTCACCCAATTTGTAATTCCCCTATGCTATGCATATGGTTGGCCAGACTCGTAGCTCTGATTTATTTATTTGGTCATGACGCTTACAGTCTTTGTGTTTTAGATCTAAATGGCTTCCACTGTGATTTATTCCACTGTCCCCAAGCTCATTGGAAACAAGAATTTCCAGGACTGGCACTGTCGCATGAGGCATGCCCTTGCCTGCACCATTATTCCTGAAATCTCTTATACTGGTCTTGATGTTGCCACTGGCACACAAGTTTGCCCTGTTCCCATTGTTGCTGGTGCTCCAACTGCCGATGAGATAGCTGCTATCTGCCACTTTGAGATCATGGATAATATATGTCTTGCAATGATTGATGGCAAGCTGGCACCAAACTTGCTCCAACACAGTCAGACCAGGACTGCAACTCTTTGGACCCACTTAGAGACTGCTTATGGGATTTGCACTACTAGCAGAATTTATTCCAACTACCAGAAGACTTTGACATTCAGGATTGACCCTAACATTGAACCCTCAACTCAACTTGCATATCTTGAGGATCTTTATCAAACTCTTCAGTCCGGAACCCCCGCTATTGTCATTCCTCCCTTTATCTGTGCAATGAATCTCCTTAATGCTGTCCCTCTCAAATGGAATTCACTAGTTTCTACATTTCTTCAAACTCATGATGTCACAACAACAACATTCAATAATGTTTGCAATGCTATCACGACTGAATAGACTTTCTGGTCGGCCCAAAAGGCCTACCTCGCTAGCATGTCCCATTAAGGCATGAGGTTCAAGAGTCCTCAAAACCCTAACTGGCAACAGCAGCAGTGTGGCCAACCCTCTGGTTTGCAGCAGCAGCACTCTCAGCAGTCCACACAGTCATGTCTGCAAGGACAGCAGCAGCAGCAGCAGCAGCAAGGGTCCAGTTCTGGTAACCAATCCAGAAATCAACAGCAAGGTGGTAGAAGTGGCAATCAGAAGAAGAAGAATAGGAAACGTGGAAAAGGAGGAAAGGATAACGCTGCTGATCTGGTCAAAGGGGCTGATGCTGAGATCACCTCTCCTGCAATCACTGCAGGCTCCACCCAGCCTTTCCAGGCATCCTCCACATTTGGGGTCACTATGCTGACCATTATGAAATCTCCCATTGTCTCAGGTACTTCAACCTGACAAAAGATGAATGATGCAAGGGCATCACATGCTATGGAGTCTGCTGTTCCACCGTGCCTGCTGGCAGAATGCCTCAGCACCCCAGTTGAGGAGTTTCTTGTCAAGAGGCTCAAGTTCAAGAAGACACGCTACCAGGCCACTGGTGAAAAAGCATTGAGTCTTTAGGATAAACGTCTTGGGGCTACATTATCAGTCCCCACAGTCGCTACTTGCGCAGACTCTCCTATATATACTCCACCCTCACTGCCCACTAACATCATTGTCTCTCTTCCTCCTCCTCAATCTTCTATTGCCCCTCACATTCCACCAACTCTTAACACTGACACTGAGATGATATCACTCAGTGACAATGAGTCAGACTATGGTGATGATATCTATGTGTATGTATCAAATCTATTCTCACAGATGAAAATTCCTAACAATATCTCACAGTCCCAATTACAGTCTCAACAATGGGACTATCCAAGGACAAGCAGCCAAAGTTGAGTATCTTTGCTCCCAAGGCTTGACCAAGAAACCCACCTGTCAATGTTGCCCCTTTGGGTGACACATGGAGTTTGATACTCTCATGGACAGAATGTAATGGACATATTTGACGATTATGTACATAGCTCATCTGTTGATCAGAAACTGCCTGTTTGAGTTCTATCTTTGCCTCATCATGTACAATTTAGTGCTATGATCGCAGATAATGGACTGGAGAATAAATTAAATATTGCTTCTTGTGCATCATGTGGAAACTATAAGTTTGATCATCATGTGCTCCTTGACAGCAGTGCTTCATGCCACTTTACCCCATTTATTGAAGATTTTGCCAAATACCAAAAAGGCAACTTTGGCATTGTTGAGACTGCCAACAAAGGCACTCCATTGTATGTTTCAGGTGTTGGTACTGTCCTGATTGAGCATGAGATCAGTGGTGAGATCAAGACTGAATCTCTTTGGCTGGTTTACTACATACTGGGTATGGCAAATTGCCTCTTCTCCCTTGGCTCCTTTATGAAGCAAGGTTTAAGAGTTGCAGCAAATCAGAATGAAACAAAACTTCTCTACAAATCAGGTAGTACTGCTTTGATCACTAAACCAATCAAAAAAGGGGAAAGTCTATACTATGTGCATTGCAATGTCATTCGGTCTTCGATCAATGTCGCGATGTCAGTGCGTGATACTGATTATGAGATCTAGCACTGTCGATTCAGACACTCTTCAAGAAATGTTCTCAGGCACTGTTCTGAAAATACTTCCGGCATCCAGGAGATTAAAATTCCATTGAACAATCCAATCTGTACTGGATGCCAATTAGGCAAGAAGAACCAGTCAGGCTTCCCATCTTCTGAGAAGTGTGATCCATCATATTTAGGATTGATCCACGCAGATCTCCTAGAATTCCCAACCAAATCTTATTATCGGAAGAAGTGGTGTCTTATCCTTCTTGACAATTATTCCTCTCACACCTAGGCTTTCTTTCTTAGGCAAAAATCTGAGACATTAGCCACATTCAAAGAGTTTAAAGCACTTATTGAATTGCAGAGTGGTCTCCAGATGAAGCGATTCCATATGGATCACAGAGGAGAATTTTTGTCTTCAGAATTCACAACATTTTTGAAATCACATGGTATTGTTCATGAGACGTCTGCACCTCATGTGCACCAACAAAATGGATGCACTGAATAGTTAAATCAAACAATTACCATTAAAGCACAAGCATTGCACTTGGATGCATGTCTTGCTGAATCCATGTGGGACTTCACGGTATCTACTGCCATCTATTTATACAATAGGACTCCAGTCTGATGTCTTAATTAGAAAACTCCTGTTGAAGTCGTGTTTGGGCAAAAACCCAATATAAGTTATCTTAAAGTATTTGGTTGTGGGGCATATTGTTACGATCTTAAGAGCTAACTCAGGTTGCAACAGAGGCAAAGGCTTGAGGGCAAGTAAGGGAAGAATACAATTAGTAAAGCGTAAGATACATGGCTCTACCTAAGGTACTTATATACTACCTACACAGAGTAGCAGCATAGCGAGGTAACACAAGGTAACAAACACAAGGTAAACAGAGTGCTAGAAAATAACTATAACCCCTAGACGTGGTACTGCACAGAGTAAACTACCCAGAGTCATAACATCACCTCCTCCTCAGGGTTCATGTCCTCATGAACAGAGAATATTACTGTAAAGGTCCAACTAAAGTATGAACATAATGACGGAAGAGATACCTGACGGGAGTAATGGTAGTCCTTGGCAACAGAAGAGGTACTTCTCGTGGATCCGCAATGTACAGCAGGAAGAGGTGTCAATGGATTATTTCTATCCTTCGACAATGAACCGTGAGAGGTCCTTCTTGGCTCGCGCAATTGCAAACTGGGTGTGATGTTCGTCACAGCCGATGAAGAAAGGGAGGTTGTTGGGGCCTCCTTTGTAGATAGTGATGTGGCTGGTTTTAAAACGAGCCTGGGTGTTGGCATAGTGCTGTAGGAATTTGTGGACTACCTGGGCCCAATAGTCATTGTCGCTTTCGCCATATTTTCATGTTGTGTAGAATCGGTTGGGTGTGATGAAGTAGGTGGGGGTGGATACCTTAAGGGAGTCGGCATCTTGGCATTGGAGGAACTTGTAAAGGGCGTGAGCATCTTCAATGGCCACTGGTCCTATCATCCCTTCAGCAGGGGTGTCATTGGAGTTGTAGTCATCCATTTCGATGTCTTGTTCTCTGGCTACATCTGTTGGGGCTTCAGTAGGGTCTTCAGTTGTGGCTGGGGCTGGGGGAGTGCATTTGCCAGTGGGTAATGGGATGGGGTACGGGTCAGTTCGAGCATAGGATTCGGTGACTTCCGCGATGTGGTTAATAATGAACTGTTCCCCAATATTGTTACATTCATGGAGGCGTTCCGTGAGGATGCATTGGAGGGAGTGCACTTTGGGCACAAGACGTGCAGTGTGAGCATAGCGAAGAGTGGCTGAGATTCTTTCGACGAAGTCCTGGGCATCTGAACCACGGTGGCTTCCAGCACACAATTCGATAACATTCCCTTCCAGGTCTGCTAGGATTGTGGCAAGGCTGTGTGCGGATTCTACGAATGACTGGAGTTGTTCTTCCAGTACTGCGAGGGCATTGATGGAGCGGGTGAGGTCATTGTAAAGGTACAGTGGGTCTCGGAAGACTTGGTTGCGTGGTTCTACTTCTTCCATGTCAACATGCCCTAGGTTCAAGGTTGCCATTTTCTCTGTTGGTTTAAAGGCTAGTGGTTTGACTTTGCTGGTAGTGCATTTGGCTGCTTGGAGAGTAGTGGGTAATGGTACCTCGGACTTCCTGGAGGTGGACGAGGGAGTTATTGCAGTTGGGTAGGGTTTGATGAATGACATTGCAGTCAACAGAATGGTCGTATTTGGCAGTGACGAGGGAGGCAGTAATAACGATGATAAGAGCGGTAGAGGCGATTGCAAATATAGCAATGTAGACTTGTTTGGGAGTGACTAGTACTGGAGTGAGAGCCAGGTTGTGTTGACTGGGTCTGTGGTCCTGATGTGGCTTTTATCTGGTTTTCGAGTTTCACCCCCCTCCCCAATTAGGTTCGCTCTGAGAACCTATCATGGTATTCTTGGATTGCCTCCTCTGTGTTCAACAGTTGTGATCCGGGTAACCACTGATCTTCTTCGTCACTATACCCTTTCCAGTGAACCAGGTACTGGATCCCTCTACCTCGTTTTCGGTGACCTCAGATTTCCTCAACTTCCCACTCTTCTTCTGCATCAACCAAATCAGGTGGTGGAGGTGGAGGCTGCTCTTGGACCAGAAACTCGGGTTTTCTCGCTGGTGCTAGGAGCGCCTCATTAAAGACATCATGTATGACCCACTGAGATGGTAACTTGAGGTGATACGCGCCATTTCCTATGATTTCCGATATGGGGAATGGACCATATCTCCGATAATCCAACTTCTTGCTTGGGCGATTGGATGTGATGTTGGATGCTTCCAGCCACACCCTGTCACCAACCTGATATTTCCTGGCTTGCTTCCTCTTCTTGTCGTATGCTGACGCCATGCTCTTCCGGTTTTGTTCCATGCTCTCCTTTGCCGTGTCTCGTGCTTTTGTGAGATTGGCTATGAAATCTTCTACTGCTGGCGATGGGTATGATGCCGATGTGTAGCCTTTCCATGGATGTCTTCCATAGTTCAGGAAGAATGGGGAATGGTGTATTGCCGAGTGTTGTTTGTCATTATAGTGGAACTCCGCTGCTGCAAGCCAGGATGTCCAATCATTCTGTTTATAGGACACATATTTCCTCAAGAAGTTCTCTACTTCTTGATTGATCCGTTCTGTCTGTCCATCAGTTTGAGGGTGATATGTGGTTGACAGGGCTCGTGTGATCCTGAGGGCTTTACATAACCCTTCCATGAATTTTGATGCAAATTGTGGCCCTCAGTCACTAATGATCTTCTTTGGTATACTGTGTAGTTTCCAGATCTGATCCCAATATAGCGTGGCAAGCTGACCTGCCGTCAATGCCATGGTAGTGGGTATAAGGCATATCATCTTGGTAAATCGATCAACGATGACTAAAATAGCACCGTGCCCATCCAAGGGCAGTAATAGGCCAATGAGATCCACTGAGATCTCTTCCCATGGGTGATTGGGCACTGGTAGTGGGTGTAGTGGTGCTGCTTTTGGTTCCCTCCTTATTCGTGTCCTTTGGCATATGTCGTATCCATTAACAAAGCTTTTCACATCCCTTCTCATGCCAGGCCACCAGAAGTCTCTGGCTAGAACTTCCAGTGTCTGATGTTGTCCTGGGTGTCCTGCATCTGGTGTGTTGTGAAATTCGTACATGATCTGGGGTCGCAGTTCTTTTCCTGGTGGTATGTAGATCCTTTTCTGGTAATACACCAATCCGTTTTCTTCTGAGAACCCTTTGTTAGAGTCTTTGAGTCCCTTGACAACTTCCGTTTTCCGATGTTCATGGGTTTGGATTTGCTGCTCTATATTTGTGACAAAGGGGGTTTTGAAGCGTGCTTCACGGAGTAGTATTACAGGGATGTTGATTTCCTCTGTCACCATTGTTCGTCACACAAAGCTTTTCAGGAAGGTGATTGTTTTATCCTCCTCTTTCCAATCAGGTTTGTCACGGTGAGAGAGAATGTCTGCCTTGGTGTTGGATTTGCCAGGTACATGTCGAATGATGAAGTCGTAGTCCTGTTGCTTGAGATACCATCACATCTGTCTACCGTTGAGCTTCTGTGGTTCCCTGAAATATTTCAGGTTTTCATAATCTGTCCATACTTCGAATGTTTCACGTGCATCGAGGAGGTACTGTCGCCATATTCATAATGCTTCCATGATTGCAAGGAATTCTTTGTTGTAGATCTCATAGTTGCATTCTGCTGGACTTATGGTTTGAGATATAAATGCTATTGGGTGCCACTTGCTATCTTGCTCTTGAGATAGAATGGCCCCGATGGCATACCCTGATGCATCTATTTCTATGTGGAACTGTCCATCTGGTCAGGGGAGCGCTAACACTGGTTCTTCGGTGATTCGTTGTTTCAGGGTGTCGAACGCGTGTTGCTCATCAGATCCCCATTTCCATTCAGTCTTTCCTTTGAGGGCATTGAGGGGTCCTGCTATGTTGCTAAATCCTTCTATGAACCTTCTATAGAAGTTAACGAAGTCTAGGAAACTCTCAACTCCCTTGATGTTGGATGGGATGTTCCAGTTCCAGATGGCTTCGATCTTCTGTTGTTCCATCTTGACCTTTCCGTTTCCCACTTCTACTTCTAGGATGGGCACTTTTGGTACTCCAAATTCACATTTGGATTGTTTGAAGTACAGGTTGTGCTGTGCTGCTATCTTTAGGAACCTTAGTGTTCTTTCCTGGAGTTCCTTTTCCGTCTGGGCCGGGATTACGAAATCGTCCATGTAATTTGTTAGGGTGCCATCGTGAATCATTTCTCTGAAGATTGTGGTCATCATTCGTGAAAATGTAGCCAGGGAGTTGCACAACCTGAAGAACATGACTGTGGGTTCAAATAACCCCCAATTGGTTAGGAAGGCTGCCTTCCATTCATCACCCTCTTTGATACGAACATTATTGTACCCCCAAATAATATCAAATTTGTTGAATAATTTGGTGTTTTTGAGGCAATCCACAACTTCACTGATGAGTGGAATGGGTGTTTTGTCCTTGACTGTATATTGGTTGATTTTCCTGTAGTCCTGTACCAATCGTTTTGACCCATCCTTTTTTGGTATGAAGAAACATGGGGCGGCATATTGGGACTTCAAAACCTGTATTCTTCCTGATTTGAGATTTTCATCGATAAATGTATTGAGCTCTTCCTCTTCTTTGATCGTCATGGGGTATATTTTGGCTCTGAGCTCTAGTGGTGCATCATCTATGAGTTTGATTTCGTGGTCCCACTGTGTGCGGTCAGGAAGTCGATCGAAGTTGGTTTTGTTGAATAGATGTATATACTTCTGCATGTATGGTGGTAGGTCAGCTATTGTGGTGGGGTCCAGTTGCTTTTCCTCTTCTTCCTCATCTTGTTCTTGGAGTCTTTGGAGGTGAGGTTCAACACATATATTGCGATGTGGAATGTCACAGCTGGGTGGACATCTGGTGAACTTGATGATTCCTTCTTTCCAATCTATTTCCAGGTTGTGGTGTACTAGCCAGTTATGTCCCAAGAATATATCTGCTGAATCCAGAGTGGTTACTACTGCTTCAAGTTGTTCCTTGTGGCCTTGGGTGTTGAGATCGATGTCAGCATAATGGGTGATTTGTTTATGACCACTGAGAGATCTGTCTGCATTGAATACTTCGAAGGGCTTGCATATTGGTTTTATAGGAATTCCCAATTCCTTGATTTTGTCTTCTGATATGCATGTATGTGTGCATCCCGAATCGATGAGAGTTTTGACCATTGCCTGTTGGTTTACCATGGATGTAGTGAGGAGTTCGCACTGAGAGTTTCGTCTTTGAGGAATAATGTATTGTGTAGAGTGTGGAATAGAAACTCTATGGTTATAGGCTCGAAAACTTGTGCGTCTTATTTTGAGCCTTCTGGAAAACCCTCTTCTTTCATTTTCTCCTCCTCCTTCTGTACTTCCACAAGTCCTCTAAACCTTGGCTTGTTTTGTTGTGGTGACCTGCAGTGTTTGGAGATGTGACCAAATTTGCCACAATTATAGCATTGGACTTTGGCTGGAGCATGTGTGTTTCTGGGTTCTGGGCAGTTCTTTGCAAGATGACCCTCCTTTCCACAATTGAAACATCTCGAATCCTTTCTTTCCAAGTATTGAGGTGTCATTCGCCCGATTTCCATGGGTTGTCCCCTTCCTCCATAGGTGATGCCGCTTCCAGTGACATGGTGGTGTTTCATTTCTGTGAACTCGTATCCCTTTCCAACAGAGCTAATTGCAGTGACCCATTCTTTGTATGTGTCGGGGTGGTATTCTGTGGGATATCCCAAGATGGTTTTGATAACATTGGAACGTACATGTTTCTTTAATAAGAAACATGTGTGGGCATCATCTGTTTGTGCCTTTCGTTTAAGGACTTCAAACTTGATCAGGAAGTCTTGGATGTGCATATGTCCTTGTTTGAACCCTTCTATTTTCCATTCGGCCTCTTCTTTCCTCATACCATCTGAAAACAGAGTTTCTAACTCCTTGGTCCAAGTTTCCCATATGAAGTTGTCCCAATAGTTGGGTTTCAACGTCTCTTGTACTTGAACTGTTGCATATGAACCTGTGGTTCCTCCCTTCAGTCACGATAATACTGCTGTGACTCAGACTCATTCTTCTGTGATGTCGTTTCCTGCAATGTAGAACAGCATGCTGCGCCACCAATCCTCCCATTTGGTCCTTGACCCATCAAAGTAACCTGGCTCAGGGATATATGATTTATGCTGTGTTTGAACTATCATTTGTGTGATTGGCGCAGGAGGTTGTCCTTCATGTTCTTGAGACATGTCTGATTCCTCTGTCCCCGTTTCTTCTGATGTCGATTGTCTGCTGATGCTGAGCAATCCTAATGCTACTGATAGGTGTTCTAAGTCTCGAGCAGATTCTCCTTCTGCTTCTTCATGTTCTGGCTCGGGTTCTTCTTTGCCTGTTTCTGTTGACAATTATTCTGGTGTCTCATTGTCTCATTCTTCTTGTAACAGTTGCTGTACGTATTCCTCGTCTGCCAGTTGTTCAGCTATGCTTGCTGCTAAAGCCTGCTGTCATTTTCTTCTGACAGGATCATCCTCACTGTAGGACCGATTTCGTTTATGCCTTTGTTC
>KQ962468.1:0-10999 GCA_001563735.1 Leucoagaricus sp. SymC.cos
CTTGCGTCAGTTATTCGTGGCCCTCTGATTGTCCTAGTTCATTGAGTTTGAATCTACTCGAATCAGTGTTACAGGTTAGCTCTAGCCGATCATGCACTTCGTCAGATAATGAAGTTGAGCTGACTGATGATTTAACACAGTTTTCTACTTATGCTTCACCGTTTTCGATTTCTTCACGCCCCCATCTAAACACCTTTGGCTTCCGCATGTCATGTAAGTCCCAAGTTAGCTCATGGGTTGCGTGTTCTGTACCTGACCCGAGCAATAACGAAGAGTATGGATGACACCCAATCCGCTACTACTAAGAGTTTAGCTTATAGCTGTGGCACATTCAACATGCAAAATGACAATATTTTCAGGCCGCCCGACTCTATCTTGTAATGAAGAATCTCGGATTGGATAAGAATAGCGGGAATACGTCTCGCCTACGTGCGGCTCAGATAAAGCTTGATACACTTCAGACAGTGTAAGGCACCACCCGCAGAAAGCATTAACGAGAATTACAGATTTCGGTTGTTCGATAACGTTGAAACCAATATATTCCTAAGCCGCCGAACAAAATTTGTCTCTAGTTTCACACACGGCGAGTGTATATCAATAAGAGCACGTTGTAGCGTGGATATCGTCGTTGTTCTGAGGGAAAGAAGACGGTCTCGCGGGAATCAGGGACACCGATTCGGGAAAACAGGGGTGAGCTACTGCGGTGCTATCTTCCAATATAGCTCTCGATCCTTCTCCTTCATTCCATGCTTGTTAGACGAGTTGGATGACACAGTCGCTCATGCGTACTAGCGACTACGAGCAGGAGTAAGTAAGATCCAGGGCTGTATTAAGGCATGATGCGGCGACCACTTGTATTTAAAGCTAAAGCACTTGATAAATCCAAAGCATGGTTCAAATCCCGTTTACACTCTGAAAGCAGTAACTGCTAGACGCACCGCACAGAACGACGTCTTTGTGAAGCACTGGTTCGATTGCTCTGGTTTGTTGAATAAACTTGACTGTCCAAAGAAATATGGTTTTAATGAAAGTACGCGTATGTCTTAACCATCGATTTACGTTGCATAGACAAATCTGGCACAGTGGATTGCATTTTGACAAGTTGTGTTAGTGAGTGGAACAACCAGTAAGGATATCTGGGTACAATTACCAATGATCATCGGTTCGCCCGACAGAGGAATGGTTCTTACCGTAAGCCAACGGCGTCCACCAATACCTCATCGCAACTTCGCGAACTTTGGGAATGTTTTGTAGTAGTGCTTGTATCCCGTAGTAATTTTGATTGGTCGTCGATAAGTGCTAGGAGCAAGGCGACCCGAATAGGACCGCCCGGTATTCAGTTATAGTGATATCGTTGACAAGAAGGCATTTATTTGTGGAGGAGGGATGATCGAAATAGAGCGAGATTATCAATGGGGAGAGCTTGGATAAGTCGACAGAGAAATCGAAAGGCGGACGAAGCCCGAGAAAGGATACACACATGGTAGCGTGTGCATAAACCCTGGCATCGCCTACAGCAATCATAAAGAATATCAAGACTGCCCAGCTTTTCAGTTGCAGCTTGCTGAAGTTCACGGAGTAGGCTCGACAGTACATGGCTGCAAACCGCGAAATGGGCAGACCTATTTACAGGTTGAAACGAGAGTGGGGAGGGGTCGAGAAGAAGCATACCATTGCGTACCACCTGTACATGGAGTATGTATTTCCCCGGACATCATTCGCGAGAGGGGGGGGGTGAAGTAGAGCCATTGTGAATCACGCTGGCATAGGTGTAAGGCATTATCGGTAGTATGAAGTCGTAGGGAGGTGCCACTGACACTTGCTGTCGGATGAGGACTCTATGAATAACACAAAATCTCGAGTAGGGAGGAAAGCTGGAACAAGGTATTGACAGGAGACAGCGATCGTGGGGAGAGGGACGGGTATGACCGTGCACAGGGATTAAGTTGATACTTTGGGCGTACACTGGATGTATAGTGAGCCTGGTGAGGAGAGTTAAGAATGACGATGTACGCGTGAATCTAAAACAGACCGCCGGTTATCGATTACGCAGAGTCCCTCCTCGCCCAGTCAGTTCTTCCATCGAGCTTAACCTCTCCGCAAAGCCACCGTCACCCCTCACCTCCTCGGCTCCCATACAGACATTCGTCAACCAGTCAAACGCGCTTTGTAAAAGGAAAAGTATCGATCTCGTCTTTTAACACGGCACGAAAATGTTGTTAATGACCCTGCGGAGGAGGTGAGGCCTCAGAATAAAACAGTGCGAGGGAACATACCTCCATCGTTTGCGTCCATCTCGATTCGCTCACTGATCATTGATCATCGAGCAGGAGTAACGCAGCCGACACCCAGTTCCTTACTCCTAGCTCATCAGAGCTGGCGGAATATGTCGAAGATGGAAGCTTCACATCAAAAGGCAGGCAACCGCCAACCACAAAGGTAACGGAATGTCACATGTTCAGCGACGTTTAGGCTAGGACTCGGAGCACCGCTTCAATTCAAACTCCGCAAGTCTTCTAAGTTCGACATCTTCTTTTGGTAATAGTTGTACTTATTTGTTTGATTGTTTATTCGACTCTCATTGGTCATTCAACTCGGACTCTGTTAACTTACCTGTATCATTGGTGCCAAAAAATACCTCATTCACGTGTTGAGTGGAACGGAGCCTATCATTGGTGTTCAAAAAATGCCTCATTCACGTTTTGATAGTCTCGCTTAACCAGCCGTCCGTATAAGGGCATCGTGCGTGCTTTCAGCGGATCAGAACCTGATCGCGCAATTTCTCCCTCAGACTATTCAGGTTTGAGAAGCGGACGACTCATCCCTATAAAGTGTTGAGGCAGTCGTGGCTTATTCCCACCAATGAACCATGCCTTCTTACCGTCGTCTTCAGCAGTACGCAATTGCGATCAGCATCATTAGCGTCATTTACAACGGGGTCGAGGGCGGTTTCTCAATTGGATTCGGGGCAGAGTCCAAGTCCCGCGCTCTTATCTTCTATGGGATTCAGTCTGGAATCGAAGTCATCTCAGCTCTCCTGGTTGTCTGGCGTTTCCGAAATATCGCGAAACCTGGAGAAGAAAGAGGGACTAATCTCAATTCAGAGAACTTACGGTGAATAGGCGGCACCTGATCACAGCTCCCCAATTGAACAGTTCTGACGACGCTAAAAGGTTCGAGAAGCTGGGAACTATCGCCATAGGAATGTTGCTTATCGCACTTGCGTTGGGCACAGTAGCCAGCTCCATAGCCATCCTTGTCTTACACCAAGAGCCGGACACCTCCAATGCATCCCTCATCATTTCGGCATCGGCAATCGCTATCATGATCCTTATATGGCTCCCAAAACGATACCTGGCCACCTCGTTGGACAGTAGCACCATGCGAGGAGAGGCAATTTGTTCCCTGAGCTGCATCCAGCTCACCTGCGTTCTTTTTGTTGGAAGTTTAATCTTCCGGCTCTGGCACGGGGGCTGGTGGGTCGACGGAGCGACGTCGATGGTCCTGAGCATCTTATTCGGATGGGAAGGATACAAGATGGTCCGATGGGCAAGCAGCACCCAATTTACAGGCGGCTGCTGTGATGACTGCAAGGAGACGCCAGACAGTGAGCGGTCGGTTAATGAGAAAGATATAGAACTAGCTATCGAGGAGAAGAATGCAGCCAGTTCCAAGCAAGGAAATTGTAGTCGACCTGATGTAGGTGATATGGGCCAGTCGGGCAAGGAGGTAATGTCGCTCGATCTACATCGGATCAATGTTTTGACTGAAAAACATTTAGAGCGCCTGTTGTGGACCTGCGAAGACTTCTGGAGGCAAGGATCATACTAAAGCAATCTCTACTACCAATGAAATATCCCTGGCACCGGACCACACCAATGTTCAAGTTTCCGAGGAGAAGAGGTCCGAAGTCGTAGCTGAATCTGAAGACGAAAAGAGCTGTTGCTCTGACTGTGACTGAAGTACAACATCTTGTACAAGTTTCTCAGAGCTTTTCCCCTCGTTTCCTTTTTTTACCTCTCTGTTCCCTTTGAATTATTTCATCCAGATCATGTCTTAATGTTCCATTCCTTTTTATGATTTTGTGTTCTGATCAGCCTCAGTTGATCCTCGTTTTTCTTTCCTTTATGAATGGTAGACTACATATGTAATCTACCTAGAGCTTGTATGGTTTCTTGCTCAATTGATACAAATATACTTCAGCCCTAGTTTACTTTTCTGTAGTTGATGTGTGGCTATTCCTGAGACTGTTAATTTTGGAGTGCAGTCTTTTTCATCGCATATTATAGCATGTTTTGAGTCACATGTTGAAAGCAGTTGAAAGTGTAGCATAGTGCGGGGAGTTAAATCAAACTAGCCACTTACAATATCAACAGAGTAAGAGAGACTGATTGAAAGCAAAAGCTTGAAGTTGAAGATACAGAGAACAACTTGTGGAGCAGTGAGGATAGAAGTATATTGAACTAAAGAATGACAGTGAAGCTGTAGGTACTTATATCCTAGAATGAAAGTATATGTGTAAGTAATACTAATCTTCATACTGAATATGCAGCAGAGTCTGAGAGCATAATACAAATGAAGGAGTCTGTAGTATAATTATATATATAAATATAGAATATAGAATACTACTATTGGTATATATGCCAATAATAGATAAGCATATAGAGTACTTAATTTAACACACTCTCTTGCTCAAGTATCATAGCAAGTTAAAAACTCAAGCAGGATAAGATTTAGTATGTTTTTTGTAGATATTTATATTCTACTTCTCAGCAATAAATTTTCTTTCAGTAAACTCAAGGCCCAAAAGATCCCTAAATTATTCAAATTTGATATAGCTGAGATTTTTTGTAAATAAATTAATAAAAGATTTAATTTTATTGATATATACTAAATTAATTTTTTGTTTCTTGACTAAATCACAAATATGGTACCAGTAAACATCAATATACTTTAAGCATTTTTCTTGTACAAGATTAGAGCTTAAGAAGATAGATTTTATATTGTCACTATAGAACAGTATAGTATTAAGTTTTAGATGAGATGGAGAGAGAATAAGCACAGAAGGGTCAGAAGAGGTCAGAGACAATCAACACAGAGACAGAGTTAGAGACAGAGGCATGAGATCAGAAAGAGTCAGGAATAGACCTTGGCTTCAGCTTATGTGCTGTGCTGTTCTACTGCTAATAGTCCAATTTAGGAACATGGACAAGAAGGAACTTAGAGGAAATTGAGAGGACAAATAGTTTAGAGTTAGAATAATCAGATATGTTGAACTAAGTCAATTATCAGACTAGAGAATACATGACAGTAATCTGCTACTTATATACCTATGGAAAATGTTGAAAAGTGATAAACAAGAAGGTAGAATAAACAGAAAACTACACAATATGATGGACATGTGATAGAGATAATGGAGAGATAGTGAAGAGGTAGGACATAGTATGAAATATGAGTATATAGAGAAAAATGGATGGTGATATATGAAGTATGAATAAAATTATAAAAAGTGGGCATAATATAAAAGAAAATATGAGGGCAGAACAAAAATCATCAGTATCAAGTAGAAAGATATAAAAAGGAACAAGAACTAATAATTGACAGGAATAAAAGGTGAATGGAATTGAAAGAGAGATAAGCAGAAGCATGTAAGAATATTTGGAAACAAATAATATACAAAGAAATGGGAAGATATAAAATAGTAGGAATAGAAACAGAATAATTCAGAAATAGTCAGTATTAGTTGGGTTTGTCCAGAAACATACAAGTTGTAACAGTATTCCCCTCTTAAGGCCAAGCCTTCAAGGCTAATGGAATCAATCACATGGGAAAATCATGTACTTCCAGATATATAAGGTAAACTTTAAATTTTTTCATCCTTAATCTCTTACTACTATGTTGAGCCAACCTCCAACTCAAACCCAGTGATCTCAGACCCCCACTGCTAGTGTAGCAGAGTATTGGCAACAACTCACTGAGACAACTGCAGGAAGAGGTGATGAAAAAGATGAAAAAGGAAAGGCTGAGAGTAGAAGAGGATGAGCAGCGAGAGAAGGAAGAGTTAGCAAGAATAGAAGAGAAAGAATATTTGGTGAAAGAGCATGCAGAGCATGAGAAGGTTTAGTGGGAGGAATGTGAGAAGGAGAAATGTGAGCAGGAAGTAGCAGAAAAGTGTCAGCAAGAGGAGGAGAAGGAGAAGGCAGTGGCAAAGATGAAGGAGAAAGGTAAGACTAGGGCTAATCCTCAAGATGAGTCAATGGCTAGCTTCTTGAGGGCAGTCTTGGAGGGATTGAGTCAGAAGCAGGCATGGGAGAACAAGGAGGACAAGAACAAAGACAAGGAAGTAGCTGTGGTAGCCAAGAAACTGTGGAAAAAAAGAGGGCTAACAATTATAATTTGGCCATGATTGGTGATGGGTGGCAATAGAGTCTGCCAGCAGTGCTATGACCTGAGGCTGTATTGTGTAGTTGCTTCACTGAAAGGGTAAGTATTTCCCATTTTGTTGATTGTGCTAATGACTGATTATGTTCTAGCAATATAACAACTTGGTTCTGTGGACCTTGCTACATGCAAAAGAAAAAGTGTCAGCTGATGTTGAAAATACTCAACCAACTGCTCCTTGACATCAACAAAGGGGCAATGAAGGCCTTGATCAGGGCCATTGATACAGTAACTTGGTCATAGCTGCAATGCACTGTATAGCTAATATAGTTCTTGCTATTTATAGGTGCAAACCCACTTCTACCACTACTGGTCCTAATTGCTAGCAAATCCTCATTCCACTTGCTAATCCTGGCAATGTCAATTATATAGCTGTTGTCAACCAGACAAATGCTGCCCTTAAACAGATTAAGTCAAAATTACAAATTTTGACTGCTTGTCCTGTTTATTATGGCATATCACTTGTCACTAATACTGTTCCTTCTGCTGACGATCTTATCTTTGTCAGCAAATACATCTCTAGTGGCCTCAAAACTCAAGTTAATGCCTATCTCTCTAGATCTCAGTCCTACCTCAAGGTCCTCAATATTTCTTTCTCCATTACTCCTGATGATATCACTCCAGCTCTTCTTATTGATGGTGCTCCATTCAATCTTGCCACTAAACCTCATGTTATGTACAACTCATGCTGTTCTGATACTGCTACTATTTAGTTCAATATTTGGAATTCTCAATTTGGTGCAAACTTCAAGAAGATCATTAACTAATACATCATGCTTGGAAACACCAGGTGCATCACCAAACCTGCAAAAGCTCATCCTGGCATCTCTCAGTGTTAATAATGCTGGAAATGGGGCTATCTTACTACTGCCTGCTCTGCTCAAGCCATCTACTGTCTTTGTTGTCTTGGACCCCACTCTGAACAACATCATTGTGAATATGCTAGCTGTTGCAAGGGCAACACCAAAGCCAACCCACCTATTCCTCCCACATCAATGGGTGAACCTTGCTCTCATGTTTCTACTTGCATCAACTACAGTAGCAAGCATACTGCAAATAATCGCAAATACAAGTTCTGGTATTATTGCTTTGATGTTAACTGGTTTAAGAGATGCTGGGAGGACTAGTGCTCTCATGCTGTGACTTGGGTTCATGCATAATACTCATTCCAAGGACTCTTTATACACTACAGTGGGCAAAAAAACTGTTTGCATATTGGTCACTTTTGAAGAAATGAACATATATCTTAGCAAATAAAAAGGCTAAAAGTACCAAAATATTCTCCAATGTACATTAGGATGTTGACTACAAATTACAAAAACAATCATGTGATTTGGCTAAGAATTGCCAAAAATAGCAGTATACACAATCTGATAGCTCATTCGAACAGTTTTTTTGCTGGCAGTTTCAGACTAAAAATTGTACAGTATCACATGACTTTGTTGATATATTATCAAACAATCAACAATATCATGTGACTAGATGTCAAATAGGTATATAACAACCATCACCAGCCACTCTATTTCCCCAATCAATTATGCAACCCCTCTCTAAAGCAGCTATTACTACTATTGTCACTCTTCTCACTTCTGGACATTCCTATGCTTCTATCAAGGCACAGACTGGTGCAAGTGCTGGTTCTATTGCCAAGATTCATCAAAACTACTGTCCTGAAGCAGTGGTATCCTCTGGAGGTCATCCAAAAAAGCTCAGTAACTCTAATATTGCCTACACCAAGCATGCAATTCATACTGGGAAAATCAAGAATGCAGTGCAAGCTGCTAAATCCCTTTCCACTATCAACAACCAGGATGTCACTCCACAAACAGTCAGGAATGCACTCAGAACAACTGGTATGGTCTCAGTGGCCAAACAGCAGAAGCCTTTGTTGTTGAAAAGGCATAAGAGAGCTAGGTTGGAGTTTGCTGAAAGGCATTTAGAGTGGACAGTGGATGACTGGGCAAAGGTCTGGTGGTCAGATGAGACCAAAATTAATAGGTTGGGGTCAGATGGCAGAGAGCAGGTGTGGGTAGATAAGGAGAATAGGCAGGATTCAAGAAGGATCAAGGAAACAGTCAAGTTTGCAGGAGGAAATCTGATGATGTGGGGCTGTATGGGATGGGAGGGAACTGGATTTGCTACCAGAATTGATGGTAAGATGGATGCAAAGCTTTACACTGAAATTCTAGGAGATGAACTCCTAAAATCCTTGGAGTGGTATAGACATGAGGTGGAAGATGTCTATTTTCAACAAGACAATGACCCCAAGCACACCTCTAAATTGGCCAAGGAGTGGTTTGAAGACCAGGATTTCAGGGTCCTTGTGTGGCCTGCACAATCACCAGACCTAAACCCCATTGAACACTTATGGGATCACCTGAAAAGAAAGCTCAATGACTATGAAATCCCACCAAAGGGTGTTCATGAGCTTTGGGAGAGGGTAGAGAAGGAATGGAATGATATTCCCAAGGAGGTGGTACAGAATCTGATTGCTAGTATGCCTAGAAGATGTGCAGCAGTGATTAAAGCCAAAGGTGGACACACTAAGTACTGATAAATATGACTTATTGATAGTAAAATTGCCAGCAAAAAAACTGTTCAAATGAGCTATCAGATTGTGTATACTGCTATTTTTGGCAATTCTTGGCCAAATCACATGATTGCTTTTGTAGTTTGTAGTCAACATTCTAATGTACATTGGAGAATAATTTGGTATTTTTAGCCTATTTATTTGTTAAGATATATGTCTATTTCCTCAAAAGTGACCAACATGTGAACAGTTTTTTTGCCCACTGTATATGAATATGTTAATTTTACTTAAATTTTCTTTTATATTTATTTCCTAGGTTGCTATATATTCTGTAAGATGGCTGGGTTGCTTTAACTAGTTGGTCAGTTGCTGTGTATATAGTTGCTTTGGGCATGGACTGTGATTGAGCACTGTGTTATAAATTGTTGATTTAAAAAAAAAAAAAAATAACCTGGTCGCAATTGCTGACCAGTCATATTTCTGCTTTGCAAGGACCCTGGATTTGGTGGATGAGTATATATTGTGGAAAATAGGACAATTGGCAGGGAGCTTGAGTGGAAACATGGTGGAGGATGACAAAGAGGAGGCTGAGAGCCAAGAAGAGGGAGAGAAGAAGGGGAGTGAGGAGAAGGCTGATGATGAGATAGAGCAGGATTGAGGTCAGGGCTGCTCCTTGCTGCTTCTTGGACTTGTACACATATTTCAGATGACTGGACTATATCACTGGGAAAAGAAATAAGATTTTAGTTGTTTTTTCTTGGAAATTTTTTAGTGTGAAAGAAAAAATCAAAAAAATCGGAAATAAGCAGTAAGGGGAACTTGGTGAAATTTCAAGAAGGGGCATAGAAGAAAAATGAAATGGGACAGAAAAGATTGGAAAAGAAGTGGAATAGTGTAGAGAGAGGTGGAAAATAACAATTATGTATGGAGAAAAGAGTAGAGAGGTAGACAGAGAGACAGAGAGAGAGAGAGACAGAAATTATCAGAGTATAGGGGAAAGTTTTGAGACAGAGTGGAAGGTATTCTGAAGGGGATGGAAAGTAGCAGGACATAGCAGAGAATGGAAACTACTAGATACTGAGAGATGTGAGAGATAAAGGAACTTGTAGTAAATAAGAGAGGAAACAGAAACATTTGGGATGAGGTGGAGATAGAAGGGTATACAACTAGAGAGAGAAAAATGAGACTTTTATACATAAGAGAGGAAATAGAATAGTTGGAAGTCAAGCAGAGTGAAGAGATAATAAATTACAGAGAAGGAAGAGGACCCAGTTTATGGGAATATGCTGCATGGAAGTCAGAAACAAGCTCAGAAGCATGTTCAAGCTGGGTGGCAGAAAGCTAGGATGATTTGTCTTCAGTGTCTTCATAACCTAACCAAATAACCTTGTAGAGAAGCTTGCATGCTCAGTGCTGATCGATTTTGGAGTTGACAACACAAGCAATTTCAAACTCAGGCTCTTCATCAATGACAACAGGAGCCAGAGATGAAATGGAGCAGGTTGGAAACAGATTGGAAGTGGATGGAGCATGAAAACATGGAATACAGGATGGACAGTGCACATGGACTCAGGAAGTCAAAGAGTAAAGAAATAGGAGCCAGATTGTGCGATAATTTCATATAGACCAAGATATTTCTCTGAAAGCTTTTTAGAGGGATGAGTGGTACAGAAATACTTAGCTTTCACAAAGACTTTTTGACTGACTTGGAAATTAGGAGCAGGCAGGCAGTGTGCATTGGCAGACTGTTGGTAATGCTGCTGTGCTTCAGTGATTTCCAATTTTAGAGTGGCTTGTAGTTCATCTAGGTTGACTGCAAACTGGTAGGTGCAGATGGAAGCAAGGTTATGTTCAGGATACACTGTAAGGTTTAGATGGTACCCTTTGTTAGTGAAAAATGGAAAGACACTGGTAGTAGCATTAGGTGTATTGTTAAATGCAAACTCTGTGAGTGGAAGGAGTTCAGCCCAGTTATCCTGTTGATAATTACAATAGACTTAGAGGTATTGTTCCAGAGTCTGGTTAGTA
>KQ962468.1:14857-29015 GCA_001563735.1 Leucoagaricus sp. SymC.cos
CCCTCCCTACACCCAGGGGTAGATGAAGAGCAGGTAGAGACCATCACCCTTGAACCTGCATACTGCAGACAATGAGTGCTAAGGAGCAACTAGCACAGCCCCCATCAGCTGCCAATGCCAGACCCCCCAAGGACCCAAAACGGGCCCCCAGGAAACCCAGTGACTGCCGAAGAGTGGCTGCACTGTTCTTATCCTCCGGGGAGGTGCGCAAAGGAGAACACCCGAGAGTTCTCCTTGCAGAACTCAAGCAACTCCTCCCAAAGCTTGGGGAAGTGCCAAGAGGGACCGAAGTCATTGCACTCAGTCAATATATGCTCACGAGTCTGCACACGAGCAGACCTGCAAGGACAAGAATGATTATCAGAGAGCTTAAACTGGTGTCTAAACTCCCCAATAGGCACATGGTTCAAAACCACCCAGCAAACCCTCACACAGGTCAGAGAATCATGCAGATACTTAAGCCACATACCTCCAGAGAGGTAAGTGGGCATCAATTGCTTGCCCCTGACATCCGTCAGGTGCAAAAAATCTCTCCCAGAGGAGCTTGACGAAGTGAACTGCCTAGTCCACTCATCGCGACAGGCCTGAGCCTCAGCCATGCGAATATAATTAAGGGTTGTGAAGGGAGAGTCCCCTACAGGTATCTTGAAAGAAGGATCCGTCACAAAGCAATGGACTGCATGATGCAAAGGCCACTCCAAAGAAGAGCAAACCTGTATAAACACAAAGGTGCAAGAGGGATTTCTCCAACCTGGTTAGCTAGGCCAAAGTGTGAGTGGAGCTTCTTGGAAAATTCAGGCCAGGAGTTAGCCCAAGAGTGGTGGATTCCAAGATCCTCTTGATAGAGAGAGACCTGGAACCAGAAGGAGGCAACTTCCAACAGATAGGTCAAGGTGAAGTTGACCTTGTTGGCATCAGTAGGGAATGAGCAGAAGTTGGTGTGGAAATAGAGACTGCACTAGAAAAGGAAATTTTCGAGTTTGAGTAGGTCTTCACTAGTAAAGGCCTTGGGAATACAAACCTTGTTAGTGGTAGTAGGAGATGGGGCAGAAGGCTTGACAGATTTGGCTAGGGCCTCAATTGCTACTGCAAGCTGATCAGCTGTGGAGTGGGGAGCCCAAAAAGAGTCATCATCATCTTGGAGAATGTCTGAGTCATTATAAGGTAGAGCTCATATAGAGAGGTCCACATTACATGATCTGTGATGCATTGTGACAAAGTCGAAGATCTGTGAGCATTGACAAGTGCTGTCTACTGATTGAGTATCTAAAGTACTGTACCCTACAAACTATCACTTGTATAATATAAGTAAACTTCTACAAGCTGTTTCATACTAAAATTAAGCATAAACTTAATCATCACCATCCTAAATCTGAGCTTTCTTGAGTTCCTTGAGTGTGCTCTCAGGGATCACTCAGTGACCCCGATACTTCTTACAAGCCCAAGTGGCCTGTTGACCATTAAGGCCCTTTTAATAAGCATCTGTGAAACAGAATGATCATATCACAAATCTGCAATGTAACAATCTTAGTTCAGAAACACAAAAAAGGAGTCAGCAAAAAAACAGATACCTTTGCATGCTTGAGAGAGAGACTGTATTCAAGCTGTACTCAACATTACTCTTGAGATTTTCCTCACTTGTGGATGGTGAAAGCAAGTGATAAATCCATTTTGCATATCCCCAACACTGCTCAATAGGATTAAGCTCACAATTTGGAGAGAAAAATGATGTTAATCCTCGAGAGCAGACATCTGTCTTGTGAAGGTTTGGGAGTTGAGATTCAGTGTTCCTGACTATCCTAGAGCATGTCAGAGAAAAGTCAGAGTGCTGCTATACATGCCTTAGTGAAAGAAAAGCCTACAGAAGATGTATTTTCATTAGTCTTTTTTTTTTTGTTGAAATTTTCGCTTTTTTACTGGAAGATTAACAGAAGGTCCAAGATTTGCAACTGGATTATATTTTTATTTTTTCTCCCAGGTGTTAGAGGGTATATAGCTTTGGGATACAATAAATAAGATAAACAACAATTGGGCTTAGTACAGGTATATAGATGCCTGCCATCCTCTGCTAATGATGAGGTTGGGGCACTTGTATGAGGACACTTATCAAAAATTCCTTTACAAGAGAAACTCTATAAGACATTTATGGAGTTCCTCTTACACTTAGATTTTGAATATAGATTAAGAGCAGAGTGCTCTGAATATTTCTTTGTTTTTTCGTATTTTTTGTCATGCTTTCATCACACTTTGATCATGTGATGTAGACCATCCTGTATGGGCTCTACCTTATCAGTTGTTGGAATCATTATTAGGATTGGGATTATCACCAGGGCCATCCTTGGGGTCTAGATCATCACCAGCCAGAGGGTCTAGGTGGTTCTCATCTAAGTCAGGGTTAGGAGTTTCAGTAGAGGTGCTTGATGGAGTAGAGAGACTAGAAGAATCATGATAAGGTCAAGGGTTGCCAGAGGGCAAACCACTAGGGAACTGTAGAGTATGATAGAGAGTGGTGGAAGAAGAGCCATGTTGAGGGGTGGCATTAGAAGGACCTGTGCAATGAGTGTATAGAGAAACATGAAAAGAAGGATAAGTACAAGCATGTGTGTTCATCATGGTTGCAGAGTGGTAGCAATAGCAAAATGATCAGTTTGATAATACTGTTAAGTTCTGGATAGGATGGAGAGGGAATAAGCATGGAAGGGTCAGAAGAGGTCAGAGATGATCAATGCAGAGACAGAGTTAGAGACAGAGGCATGAGATTGGAAAGAGTTAGGAATGGACCTTGGCTTTAGCTTATGTGCTATGCCATTCCACTGCCAATAGTCCAATTTAGGAACATAGACAAGAAGGGACTTAGAGAAAGTTGAGAGGATGAATAGTTTAGAGTTGGAATAATCAGATATGTCAAACTAAGTCAATTATCAGACTGGAGAATATATGACAGTAATCTGCTACTTATATATCTATGGAAAATATTGAAAAGTGATAAACAAGAAGGTAGAATAAACAGAAAACTATGCAATGTGATGGGCATGTGATGGAGACAATGGAGAGATAATGAAGAGGTATGACATAGTATAAAATGCAAGTATATAGAGAAAAATAGACAGTGACATATAAAGTATAAATGAAATCATAAAAGATAGATGTAATATAAAAGAAAATGTGAAGGTGGAACAGAAACTATCAGTATTGAGCAGAAAGGTATAGAAAGGAACAAGAACTAATAATTGATGGGAATAAAAGATAAACAGAATCAAATAAAAGATAAGTAGAAGTGTGCAGAAATATTCAGAAACAAATGATATACAAAGAAATAAAACAGTAGGAATAGAAACAGAATAATTTGGAAACAGTCAGTATTAGTTGGGTTTGTCCAGAAACATATGAGTTGTAACATATAGCAAAAAGCTTAATACCAAGTTCTCTAAAGAGATTTTTAATTTATATTAAGTGATATGAGACTTTAGAAAGTGCTACCTACTTAGCTTCAGTAGAAGAAAGTGCTATAACTGATTAGTGATAGTAAATCTATATAACTATACAGAAGCTAATATTAAAAAAGTAACTAAAGGTACTCTTATAAGTGGCTAGGTCTGTTATAGCAAACTTTAGTTTCTTTATTTATCTTTATTTTATCTTGATTGTTTTGATATATTTGTTTCTAAGGTTGATATTACGTAGTAATATTGACAATTATATATGCCTTTAACTCAGACAATTTTGAATATCATATTTCTACAAGCTCTATCTTTAGTTAAAAAACTGAAGCTTCTATGGTCTTGAAAGAACTTCTATTCCTCTAGAGTTTAGGCATTCTAAGTATATTTAGAATATTCTCAACCCTGAAACTTCTTATCACATATGAATAACCTTTATTCCCATAAAACCTGAAAACCTTATCTATTATTAGAATAGAAGAACTTCTATTGCTGTATATTCGATGCATATTCAATCATTCTTTAGAACATTATTGGTTCTTGATCAACACTTCCCCAACTTCTTGATAGAAGCTTCTTTGGTGTCACTGAGACTGTGTACATAATTAAAGAAGCCAATTTTTACTTTTTCTAACTTAATAGAATTTAATCTATTCCCTCTCTGATATAATAGAAATACAAGTACCTAGACCTCAGTAGACTCTTTGGGGTAACATAAATAGATAACTCTTAACCCTAGCTACCATATAGAGTAATTACTGTATTTAAACAGAGTCTATAGAATAGTATATAAGACAAGTGACATTGCTAAGGAGAAATTTTATTATTTTTACTTGGTTAGATAGAGACTCAAGTATAGAGCCTTCTTCTAAGCATCTATAGTGTGTGAGGCTTAGTCAGCACCAGTTTGGGACAAGTGGCAAAATCAGTTGAGGATTTTTTCGAAAATTCTTTACACTTATAAATTCATACTTTCACCTAAATATTTATATACTACAACAAATAGGATGGCTCCAGGATCACAAAAGTGAGCAAAAGCACAAATCAACACCCTGTCAAACCTGCCCCTCAGACTGTGTGAACATCAAGAAGCATTATCACAGCATCAGTATTAGCTGTTGATACTGAATTCTCCACAACATGGGAGAGTGGGGTAATTTGTGTAGATTTGGATGATGATAGTAATGAAAGAATTGTGATGCTTGAAAATAAGGATCTGGAAGACCTTAAGCCCCAAACTCAGGATATTGAACCCTTCAACTTGGACCTAGAGAAATATAACCTACTGGCCCCACCTGTTGTAATCTCTGAGCCTGTTGTGATGCCAAAATCCAATGCATTTGATATTTTGATGAGGAAAAACAGTTCAGTGATATGGAATAAGGTAGAATTAAACTGAGCCCTTAGATATAATAGGAAATCAGCCAAGCACAAGTGGGAAAAGATGCTTGAGCTTGAGAAAAAGGAAAAAAAGAATGTTATCATAAGAGAAAGATATGTTTGATTTGGTTCACCTTTTAACCTGTTTTTGATTCTTGGTCTCTCTCAGTGCAATGTCATAGCAATTCTGATCTTTTTTTCCCCTAAAGCCAAAACAACATAATCATAATTCCAGAAGGTCAGCCAGAGACTCAGCCTCACACAATACAAGTCTGAAAGTTCTGATGGTGGTGACTTCAGCCAAAGCTAATAACCTCCCACCATGGGAACTCCAAGTTGTTGCTGAAGATGAGTTTCATGGTTACTTTTCCAATGTCTCAGTTTTCTCTGACTTTGACAGTGATAAAGATGATCATAAAGATAGTAATTGGGTAGACTAAAACAATAATACTATAAATAGCAGCTCAGACTGTTCTAATACTTTTATCTATTGAGTACCACCAAGGTTATTTCACTACCTCCATGAAAACAGTTACATTCAGATATCACTGTCAGAGAAGTATGCAAACAGAAGAAAGAAGCCAAACTCAAATCTTGGAATGATAGATTTACTAATATCTACAAATTGATTTCATCAAAGTGAAATAATGCCTTCATCACTGGTTGGAATGGCTTATAGACCAAGCAAGCTTGTGCATTGCACAGCTACTTGTTTATGATGATTTAAAATAGGAGGACTTTGACTGCCACTTCTGCTATTGTTGCAAAAAGTTATGATTTTGCATGGAATAATAGCTCAAGAAGCCTTTGGAAATGGTTTCATGGCTGGGTTGACTAATGTAAACTTCCAACTTCACAACAGGGGTGTTACAAGAAAGTTTATTCACTTTTTGATGATCTGAAGGTATGTACTAAACTTTGAGCCTATTTACAGAGTAATAAGTAGGCTATGGACCCCAAGAAGCTGTCAGATTTCACAAAGAATAAGCTGTTGCCACAGGAAGCTGAAAGATATGCTTGAGAGATTGTGGATACTGAGATGCCAAATAGGCTTAAGCAGTATCTTGAGGTTGAGCTATTCTCTCAAATTCAGATAAAAGTTACAAAGGGAGTTTCACTTTGGACAGCTCAGCAGTGGCTATACAAAAAGAGTTTCCAGTATACATCAAGCAAAAAAGCCATATATTATGATGGTCATGAATGGAAAGATGTGATTAACTACTGACAAAACAGCTTCATTCCACAAATGTGATAATTCTCAAAACAGCTTGTTAAATATGAGGTTGGAAACATATCAGAGAAGATCCTGATTAATTTGGACCCTGGAGAATGCTCTCTTGTGCTCATTTCTCAGGATAAAATAACAGCACAATGTAATAATAAAAAGACAATGACATGGGTTTAGAAGGGAGAACAGCCATTAAGGAGGAAGGAAGTTAGGTGAGGTCTTCACTAATTAGACATTATTTGTTTGACTGTTGGATAGCTTGAGGATGCCAGTCAAACTCTCAAGTATGGGAAAAATTATGATAGATATTGGAATGGGGAACTCTTTGTCAAATAAGTGAGTCAAAATTCTTTCTTTGATCAGAAGCTTAATTTAAGTACCTAAATCTCAGATTAAGAAGAAAATTATCCCAGCTTTTGAACATACACATCTAGCTGAATATTAAATGCTCTTGATGGTGGATAATTCCCAAGAGCATTTAGTATATATAGAAGATGTACTTCTTGCTTCAAGAATAAATATGGGGCCTGGTGGAAAGTAGGCTGTGATGTGAAATAGATAGTTTATAAAGGACAGCCAATATGTTGAGCAATCAATAGTGTTTCTACCTGACTATCCAGAGTATCCTAGTTTACCAAAAAGAGCTCAGAAGGTGTTAATAGAATGAGGCCTTCTTAGGCCAGATCTAACCCTTTCATGTAAGCTGAAAAAAAAGAATAGAGTTACAGAGAAATACTATTCTAATGCTTGTTGTATATATTATATCTTACAATTTCAGCCTGATTTTCAGGCTTAAAAATCTCTGGTGCAAGAAATTGTTGAAGTCTCAGGTCATCTGTGCATTATCCTTCCAAAATTTTATTGTGAGTTAAACTTTATTGAATTTTTTTGGAGAGCTGTAAAGTAGTATTTGCATGAGAACTGTGATTACACATTTTTGATGTTAAAAGAGAAGATGCTAGATACCTTGTATTCAGTCCCTATTGTAACAATTTGAAAATGGAAACACTGAATCTGAAGGTGGATTGATATATATAAAAGTGGGCTAGATACAAAATTAGCTCCAATTCAGATGCAGAACTTCAGCTTAAGACAATTTGCATTATACTGACATATATCAGAGAACACTACAAGATAGATGGATGGATAGGGGTATTTCCATAAATAGTAACTAGCCTCTATATATAGTAACTGCCAAAATCAGCAAACATATGAAAATCTAACTTTGTTAATTTTTATTTTTTGGGACATCTCTCTTACCAATTGCTTCAGATTACAAATCTAATTACTTTGGCTAGAAGAAATCATAGAAAACTCTACTTGGTAAGCTGTTCTAATTATTGTCATAAACTAGTAGTGACTAAGCCTTGTGCACCATAGCATAAATCTAAGACAACCTAAGCTATAATATATAAATACTACTACATCTCTCTTATCACTCTAAGAGTTTCTGACTCTTTGTGAAAACTTTGCTTGTATCTTATATAAGATACTTGAAAAAGAAAAACTCTTGACCTTTTGACTTACAACTAAGACAGCCTCTAAGATATAATTATTACCATGATTTGATCATATGATAATATATTAGTTTTATGCCTATCTATTGTGAAAATAAGTACAAAGAGTCTTTTAAATCTAAAACTCTGCTATATAGTATATTCTAGAGCTTTTGACATAAACAAACCTGAAAGCCATCATAACAAGATCACTAGCAAAATTATAATCTGAATAAGCAATTATCTTCTATCTTTGGTACTATTAATAGTTAAGCAGTATTTTTTTATTGCTAAAAGTGTTATTACTACCTAGCTTATCTGAAAGACTCAGTAGGCCTTACTATACACTCTAGTGACAAAGGTCTAGCCTAGAGCAGAGTATAACATGTAAAGGTTACATACACTGTAAACACTATTATATGAGCAAATACAAGCAGAGTTTAAGAAAGTGACTGATAAGAGCTCAACTAGGATATTCAAGCAAGAGGTTTATATATTATATAAACTAGTATATAACTTGGAGTTATACCTACTAATATATTAGCCTTATATACAAGTATAGTACTACTATCTATAGACAATGACTTAGTCTAAAGTATGGGTAAACACTCTACCAGAGTGCAGAATAAAACTATGGGATACAAAGCACAGTCAAGGTTTGATACTGGGCAAGGTCAAGCACTGCAAGAAATAAAATATGAAAACATATTACATATCAGGAAATAATCTGTGCTAAATATAGAGGTAGATTAAAAGAAGAAGTAAGAATCAAATATAGAGTTATTAGAAGGAAAAATAGACAAGTTTGGATCAACAGTGATGTCACTGTCTAAATATGGGAATGAAGTCCCATTGATGATAATATTATTCTTTTTATAAGAATTGATCTCTGTATCAATCTCATTAATAATTGAAGCATTCTTCTCTATCAATATTATAGTTGGCCACTAGGTCAAAATCAGTATAGAGATTGATGTCAAGGAGGTTAGGAGTATAGTCAAGATACCAATTTCTGGATTAGTGAATATTTGATTCAACTATTCTATTTCACATTGATTCTCTAGTGCAATGGTAAGAGTGAAGTCAGGTTGCTCAATGGCAGTGAGGAGAAGTAGGAGGTGGACTTTTTTTTTTTTTTTTTAAATTCAAAAATTTATATAGTAGTGTGCAATAGCAGTCTGCCCCTGGGTTATAGATGCCTGAAACTATGATAAATACAATGTGTCAAGCTGTACTATATAATACAAAGCCATAGCCAGTTCTCATAGATGTCTATACTAACTCAAATCCAATTTCTCCACTCTCTAGCCACTAGCCAAACAATGAGTACTTGATCTGACAAAAGCAATCAGAAGACACTCAGCAAGTGCGCTGATGCCAGAAAGCTGTCCTATCCCAATGCTCATCCTCCTTCCTCTTGGAAGTCACATCTGATATAGCTATCTACCTCTACCAGTCCTAATTGGCCCTACAAGCCAACTAGTCCTAGTCAAAATAGTGCTGCCAGTATGGACACTTTTAGTCACTCATGCTGTGCTCACCACCACAGTTCACACAGCAAGCAGTGTGAGGGCATAGGGCTCTCTCCATAGTTGCTGGCACAGGGGAGTTAGCCATAGGATTGCCATAATAATAATTAGTGAGAAGGTGATAGTTGGCCTTAGAGTGAGGACCAATACACTGTGGGCAATGAGAGGTCTGCAAATGACAGGAGTGAGTAGAGTGATCCCAGTGCCAGCAACACTGGCACATAGGGATACCAGCATAGGACTAGGCTATCCATACTGGACAGGAGGCAGGACCAAATTGGAAGGAAGTGTTGATGAGGTGCTTAGCAGAAGTGCCTGACTGAGAGTTGATAATGTTGAACCAGACTGTAGCTGAGTCCAAGCATGCAGAATTGCACATAATGCGAGGAGTGTTGGTGAGGGTGAAGGAGGGGGCCATATGTGACTTGGCTATGATGCCCTTCATGTAGTCTGGGTTCACAGGATCAGTAGTACCTGGTCAGAAGTAAGAAATGTCCACAATCTTAAGATAGGACTGTGATGTAGGGAGAGAGGCTTGAACCTGGTGACCTAGGTATTTGTGAACAGCAGAAGTGACTAGCTGAATTTCCTCAGCAGTCACAACACAGAAGATAAGAAGAGAGATCCCCCCATAGGCAGAAGTACAAGAGTCAACCTGAAGATTGACCTTAGTGAGAACCCAATTAGCAATGCCAACCAGGGAAGGGAAAGTGGAGAAGAAGATGACCCCCTTAGACTTGACTAAAATTTGATGCCAGGAGGGACCAGTGACTGTAGACTTGACCTTCCTATAAGAAGACAGGGGGGGAACAGAGGCCTAATGCATCACAATGATGCAGTCAGATAGCAAATTGGGGACAGTCTTGGCCAAGTTGACCAGGGCTGTGATGTCACAGACTATATCAGTGTATGACCTTTTAGGGGCTAGAGCCAATGAGAAAACAGAATGCTTTGGAGATCTAGGTGGCCTGGGAGGAGCTTGAGGGTGAGGGGCTAGGGAATGAGCAGTGGCCTCAGATAGAGGTGCATATGTAAAAGGAGAGGGAGGAGGTGCTAGATCAGCTGACTCAGCTAACCTGCAGGTCTGGGGGCCTAGAGGTGGCTGGGGAATAAGTGAAGCAACCAATCTCCCTAAGTCAGAGAGGGTGCCAGCAGGAGCAGAGTGAGGGGGAAAGGGGACAGTGTGCCACTCTTTAGCAATAAAGCCCTTCACAAGAGTTCTGAGCTTGAGACTGATATGAGCCTTGTCATCCTGAACAGCCCAGGGCTTATCATCCCAAGAGCTCAGCACAGCAGTGATATTACCAAGGGCCTCCAACAAATTGCAGAAGTTGTCAGTGGAGGAGATGTCTTTGTCTGGGGGAACAGGACCACCAAAGCCAGGATGAGATGATGGGTGTAGAGCAGGGGTGGGAGTGAAAACCAGCCCTGGCTCAGCACCAGTGGGAACATGATAGGAAGTGGGGGTAAGAGTACTCTCCAGAGTATGAATAGGAGCATAAGGGGCAACTCTCAGTGTGTGGGGGGTGAGGCCTGCCTGGGAGGTATTCCTGCAAGTATGACAGCCTGGATGGGATCCAGCAGGCATAGGGGATTCAGGCTCTGAGGGAGCAGGTGTAGAAGGTGAGGACATGTGAGTGTTGCTCATACTGGCAGTCATGATCTCTTCATCAAAACCAACATCTCTGGTCCAAGAGAGATGTGAAGGACCAGTCTGACTACCACTGGGATTGTTAGATATAGCATACAAAAATGTATCTCAAAATCAAATATATCGATGGTGATAGTACATGGGAAAGGAGGGCTTGTAGGAGGTGGACTTGACAACATTCTGTTTGGGGATCAGTTTGGTGAAAGATGTGGTTGGATGCTAAGGTCATTAAATACAGTGGTAGAGATTCCAGCATGAGAGAGGGGAATAAGAGTGACTCAGATTGGGCATCATCTGGTAGGTTGGCTGTGATGTTAATCTCATCAGTTGAGGACTTTGATAAAGATAGCTCTTGGAGAGGGTTGCTCATTGTTGGGAATAGTTTGCTGTTGAGTGGAGATGTTGTCAGGATGGTCAGAAGAGTAGGCCAAGACTGGGATGGGGATATTAGGTTGGGTAAGGATATGTTCACTGAAGTGGCTAGTTTGGGAAGAAGAGTGATTATATTATTAAGGTTCTTCTTCTTGGCTTCCATCATAATTAGCTGGAGTGGGTATATGAGGTCATCAAATTCTAGGTGGGCTGGATTGCAATTTGGTGGAGAGTAATTGAGAGTGAAGAGTGAAAGAAAGAATTCATGATCTATTCCTCAGTTAAGAATTTTCCAGACACTGGCATACAATGTGCCTGGAACCATATTGGCAGCAACTAGAGCAGCAATAGCATGAACATTCTGATTTGATATAGCCCAGTCAACAGCAGTAGAAACATCTTCTTCCATAACCTAGTGGGGAGGAGGAGGATTGTTGGAAAGAAGTTTCTTGAGGTCTCTGATTTCTGTCATTGTCATTGTTGTTAACTAACTCCCTATTTTTGTTATGCACCATGGGGTTCAAGTTCTTGGTTTGAGTTGATTGATTGGTGTTGTCAGAGAGAGAAATATCCTCTTGACATATCTCTCTATATTGAATATCTTGTTGTGAAGCTCCTGACTGCTTCACAGTGTGATCAAGTAAGAGGAACCTTTAATATATCCTGAGATAGTGATGGAGAAATTTGCTATTGTCCAAGTCCTTATAGCTCTGGAGGGTGTTATGGTAGGCAAGCATTATATGATATCATTGATGAAGTGCAGTAAAGATGTTTGACCAGAAGGTGTTGACCAGGGTAGCTATTTGCAGATTATCATTATAATAGGCAAACATGGTAGAGCAGATTTCTCTAGTGCAATCAATGCTTGAAAAGAGCCTGGCCTATATCTAAGGTGTGGTGGAGGGAGAGGGTGGTGAGAAGTGGTAGGGGCTTTGAGATCAATGACTGTGAAGAGAGGAGGAGGTTGTGGCATGTTAGTTGGGACTAGTGGTGTCAGCTGAGTATATTGTTGATGGAGTGTTTAGAGACTGGGGAGCAGTAGCATAGGATCTGCTATGGGAAGAGGTATCTGGCTGGCTATCAGAGGCAGTGTCAGAGATAGACTGGTGTTGGCTATATGGTCAATCAGTTTGTGTGCAGTCAGATATAGGCTTAATTCCTGCCAGTTGTACACTTATCAATGTCGTGCAGTCCTGAGTTCAAATCTGGCCTAGGTTAGGTGTACCAGTGCATAAAGCATGATTACTTAGCAATAATCCAGGTGACACCAAAATGAAGGAGCATAGTCTGGATGGGACCTGGGTGGTTCTGGTTTGATGTGGTTGCTAGTACTCTCTGGGGTTTAAGCCAGCTTCTGGTACCTACCAGGGAGGGTCCTTGAAGGGTAACCTGACTTGTCAGCTATGCCTTGTGTCATGCACTAACAGTCACACTGTAATGGTATAGTATATGTGTGTGCTCCATCCAAGTCCAATATACTGGCTAATGGTGTGGTGCTCCCTTGGTGAAAGAGCTTAATCAGGGACATATCTTCAGCCATACCCAAAATAGGACATAATTAGTGAGGGAATTGGGGTAAAAACAATCTGACCCATGTGAGACCATGTGCTTTGGGACAGGACACCCTCCACCCATTCAGATCTAGTATGTCCAGTTGAACTCCATAGTTCAGGTCATTAGTAGGCATAACCTAATCTCCAGATCAAGGAAACTGGTCTAAGCCCTGGTCAATGTGTCATGCCATGTGCCTCTGGTAATATCTTGGGATCAATCTGGTAGTTATGCCTGCAAGGCATAGAGCTCAGACAGTTATAACCATGGTAATCAGGCCCATAGAGGCATAATAAACTGGCTGCTAGATAACAGGAAGGGGTAGCACCTGGACTGTAGCTGTGTGACTGGAAAACACCACACAGGCTTGAGAGGACTAAATCATATGCTGGTCAGCCTAGTACAGTTAAAAATAATCAGGTTCTGGCTTAAGTTGATTCCATGTCACACAAATGTGTAAGGATTTCCTACAAGGGGCCCCCTAGATGGGTACACCCATGGCTAGGCCATTCCAGATCTCAGTCCATCAGCTTCTGGTATATTCCATCTAAAAGTGCTCAGTGCAATTGTAATGCATCTGATAACTGCCCTGGACTCTCCTGCTGTATGCTACAGTGAGTTTATCTTATGTCCAAATTGAATCATTGTTATGCTGGGTTGTGCTCTAGCATCTCCATGGCATTCCTTCATAAAAAAGTCACTGATTCTTGTCTTAAAACATGGCAAGATCTATTTCTCAATAACACTCAATATCACAGCTGCTCATTCCTCATGCTTCACAGCAAACATTTCAAAGGTGGTATTATTTTACCTCAATATCATAATGGCAGCTCTTGGCTCAGAGAGCTCTATTCTTCTTACTCCATTGACAGTGACAACCCTAGTCATGTCATCACCAGTTTCAATATCATCACTCAGGCTGTATGTGCCATTACAAATCACACTCCTATCAGCACCTATAGGAGTCATTTTTTTCCTCACAAAGCCACCAACTATTGCTGTGGCTTCTTTATCAAATTACATGAACACATCATCATCAGATGCCCCCTCTATTCTAGAGAAGATGTTCCTATCAGCACTCTAAGTCAATTTATTGACTTTCTCTCATACAATCCTTGGGCATTTGCTTTTAATTCTGATACCCTGACTTTTTCCCCTCTCTCTACACCAATCCATTGATATGCTGGGCTGCACATTAGTGTCTCCACATCCCCACCTCCCCATTTGCATCCTAGCTTAACAACTGTGTTACACCAGTAAGTTCTTCTATGATTTGACCTTAGTCTCCTCTCTTGCTGTCTGCACCCCAGACATTTCCTTTTGTATGTTTTCTCTTTGTCTAGTTTCCTTCTGATAGTAGCACTGTTTCTATATGTCTCCAGTGCTTTCAGTCTCATCATCTCATAGTCATTGACAATATCCTAGTGTTTTTTTGTTTGTTTTCTTTATTTCTAGCTTTGTAGTCATACATAGTTAGACATGGACTGCGATCGAGCACTGCATAATAAATT
>KQ962468.1:33966-47806 GCA_001563735.1 Leucoagaricus sp. SymC.cos
ATCACAGTCCATGACTCCACTATCTACAATTACAGTATATCCTATTTTCAAGGCATACTGAACCTAATATACAGGAAGTAGGAGCAGAGATTTAAGTCAGAAAATAGAAAATAGAAAAAAAGGTCAGAGGGGTCAGACAACTGAAGGCCCCGACATCCATAACATCAAAAGATAAGCCCTGCATAACAGACATCTACTTCTCAGCACGACATCTCAAAAACCAGTTAGCATCAAAATGATGATGCTAAAACTTGCATTTGTGATCATTCGCCACATGTTTTCTATGGCAATTTGAGCAAATAGGAACATGTGGACAGTCAACATCCATGATCATGGGTGAGATACATGGGTTGGCTTTAGGATTGCCCTTGCAGCAGCTTGCATATTCCCAATGGTGCTTCTCTGAGTGGGGCCCAGAGGAGCATGGACAGCGTATTGCCTCCATCTTGCAGGAGTTAGTGGGATGACCCCAATGCTAACAATGCTGGCATAGGGGGACTCTGGGTCAGGCTGGATGATGCACTGGGCAGAGCCAATAGTAATGAACTGACCATTGAGCTTCTTGACATTAGCTCCAGATTGAAAATCCCAGATGTCAAACCAGACAGTTGCAGTGTCTGAGTGTTTAGAATTGTGCATGATGTGCAGTTGAGCAGTGAGCCTGATAGATGGCTCCAAAGCTGCATGGATAGTGGATGTGACAGTTTCTTTAGTCACAGAGTAAGGAATATCAAGTATCTTGAGATAAGACCTCAAACATGGGACTTGGGCTGTAGTGTTGATGCTAAGGCTGTTGTTAATGAATTCAGTAACTATGTTGAGGTCACTTTGGTTTGGTATGATATTAGTGGAAACATTGATTCCACCATGAGCTATACATGCATTGGTTGCCCATACAGAGTGCTTGTTATGTTCAAGTATCTGATTGATCTTGTTAATGTATTCAGGGACATTGATATCTGTGACATCACCAATGGGAATGATGATTTGGCATTGCGATGGACCAGTAGTGGTGGAGGAGGGCTGGTGCTTAGCAGCAAGTGCTTAAGATGTGGCAATGCAGTGCATGGAGGCAATCTGCTCTGGCAATAGAGAAGGGAAGGCCTGGGCCAGTTTGACCAAGGTAATATCGTGATGTGGGTTAGGCCTAGATTTGAGCCCAGCCTTGAGAGTGTCCATGAATGAATGTTTAGGTTTATCCACAGTTGGTTTCTTGATTTTGGAAGCCTGTTTCTTAGGAGGTGGATGAGCAATTTTAGCCAAACCCTTGGCCTTGGGCATAGAGTTAATAACAGGTGCTGGAGTAGTGACAGCAGGTGCAGGCATGGGGTGAGCACTAATGGATGGAATGCATTTAATGGCCCATTTGATAATTTGAGTAGCAGTGACAGTTTCACCGCCATCACCACCAATGGTGAGCAAGACATCATTGAATGCCTTGTATGGAAAAGGGAAAGGGTTGAGCAGTAAAGCAACAAGCTTTATATAGTATAAGTGCCAGTTAACTCCAGTTTCAAGGGTGGCAGCATAAAAGGCATCAGACACATTCTCAGCTTTGAAGAATGACCAAGTGTGGCAAAGGTCATTGAAAATTCTTTGAGCATCCTTGTTTTAAACCATAAGAGGAGCCATAGACAAAGAAGTTTGTCAGTCATAGGACATAAGAGTGTTATGTGGAGTATTGAAGACAATATTAGTGAAAGTGCCAACATTGTCCAAGACAGAGATTTCCTTGCCCTTAAAAGGGGGAATGGGTTGGAGTTCACCAAAGATGGACCCTAGAGTAGCAGGTTTAGGAGGCAAAGTTGCCTTCCTCTTCTTGCAATGTTTAGCAGTGGGTATCTTCAAAACAGCCTCAGTGATTTTAGCATTGAATTCTTCAGCATCAAATTCACTTGCCAACTCATCCATAGCATTCTCTTCAACAGTGAGACCAGCGAAAATATTTGTAGTAGACATATCAGACATTGAGTAGAATATAGACTAATCTCCTAAGACCAATGACCTAAAAAGGAAGGTGGTGGTAAGAGATCAAGAAGGGTTGCAGCAATAGTATTGTCAATATTACTGGTGGCATTGTTAAATAGTGTAGTATTTGCTGAGATGTAGAGTTTGATGGCTTCTTTCCATTGTCTGTAATCTTTTGGATTTCCAAGAAATATTGGTGGAGTGTTGAATTTAGATCATTTTGAAGTCATTGTTGCTATATTGGGTATACTAGTTGGGGGTGGATTAGGTGGTGGGTTTGGAGATGGTTGATGTGAGGTTCTAGGTGTATTCCTGATGGGTGGCAAAGATGCAGTTCTAGATGTTCTTGATAGAGTTGGAGTGCAGTCTGTAGGTTGTGGCAGAAGTGAGGAAAGGAAAGATTGTCTGGAGTCTGACAGTAATCCAGAGGTGAGGTTGAGAGTGAGTTTTCTGGTTTCAAGAGCTTCAAATACAGAAAGTTTGAAGGAATTGAGTAGTTTCTTGTGTGATTAGAGTCTAAGGTTGTAGAGTCTTTGTTATACTGTTTCAAGATTGAGTTTTGTGACATTGAAAAGTTTGTCTGCAATGAAAGATTGTCATTGGATAAGAAATTCATATAGAGTTGACTCAAGATTATTGAGAGGATTATTAGTATATTTATTGTTATAGAAGGAGATGGTATTGTTGAGCTATGCAATATCCTGCTGTTGTGTCTTTGCTTTAGCTTGTTTGAGTCTCTCTTCTTCAGCAGGTGTGAGTCATATAATCTGAGTTTGGGATAGGGTGGCTTCAGTTGATTCAGAAGTTTGTCTTCCTTTTTCTTTGTTGGAAGAAGCAATTGTGAGCAAGTTGGAGGAGGGTAGAGTGTTTGGGGGTTTAGATGAGGCTTCTGGGAAAGATGAAGCAGTATGAGTGGTTGAGGTGGTAGCTGTTTCTCCTAATAATAAACTAGGTGGTGGGGAGTTCTTTCTATATTTTCTGGCTTCTTTCTTTTGTTCTGAAGTAGAGGGGTATGGGGCTCCTGAGATGGTGGAGTGTGTAAGTGATAGGAGTGAGGGTTAAGATAGTATTGTAAAGCAAGATGCACAGCATCATAGTGTTTGATGAAATTGTTATTAGAGGTGGAGGTCAAAGTTGTTGTCCAAGAAGATGAGAAGAAGTCAGAATGGGTATAGAAGGCAATAATAGAAGAATAGTGGAATTTGGAGTAATAAATTCAGGTTGGGTAAGTCAGTGACCTCAGTTCAACTTCTTCTACAGTAGCATACAGAGCTTGTAGAATAATAGGGGCTTAGCAGAGGTTTGTCAAATTATAAACTCTTGTTAACATCCTGAACTAGATAGTCATTGTTGAAGGTTGGACAGACCCTCTTATATGGGTGACAATGATAATAGTGTGGAGAGTCTAGCAACTGTAGTATAGAGTCTACTTGTGATTGAGAGCTTAGTAATAGAGCATAGAGCCAATCAGTGCAGGGAGCCTAGCAATAAGAGTATAGAGCCTGTGGTATAGGGTTACCTAGTGATAAAACATAGAGTCCTATGGAATCTAAGAGTATGATATATACAGAGATTTGCAAAGGAAGTTATATACTTATGTTATTGCTACCTGGTCTATCTGGAAGACTTGGTGGGCCTTACCACACACTCTAGTGATAAAGGTCTAGCCTAGAGCAGGGTGTAATATGCAAAGGTTACATATACCATAAACACTATTATATGAGTAAACACAAGCAGAGTTTAAGAGAGCAACTAATAAGAGCTCAACTAGAATATTCAAACAAGAGGTTTATGCATGATATAAACTAGTATATAACTTGGAGGTATACCTACTAATACATTGGCCTTATATACAAGTATAGTACTACCATCTATAGACAATAACTTAGTCTAAAATATAGGTAAGTACTCTATTAGAGTGTGGAATAAAATTACAGGATGTAGAGCATAGTCAAGGTTTAATACTGGGCAAGGTTGAGCACTGCAAGAAACAAAATGTGAAAATGTATTACATATCAGGAAATGACTTGTGCTAAATATGGAGGTAGATTAAAAGAAGAAGTAAGAATTAAATATAGAGTTATTAGAAGGGAAAATAGGTGAGTTTAGATTAAGAGTGATGTTACTGTCCAAATATGGGAACAAAGTCCTGTTGATCATAACAAAAAGATAGTAATAAATATAATAAGCTTTTTAGAGATAATTTAGTAAAAGATTTGTAGCTAGTTGATATAGCTTAATAACTATAAATATAATATCTAGATATAGTTTAATTATCAGATACAATAAAGATCTAGTTATTTGCTAAAATCTAGACTAAAGTTAAAGATTGACAAGGCCCTCATAGAAAAATAGCTAAAAACTAGCCAGAAAAGAAGTTTAAGCTAAACTAGTTTTGATGCTGAGATATTCAAGAACTTTGTTAAGATATTTAACTTGATCTATAAAGATTAGTCTATTTTTATAATTGTAACTGATCTATATACCAAGAAATTCTTTAACTTCTCTTTGATCTTGACACTCTCAATAGGTCATAAATTAATCTTTTTTAGCATAAAGCAGAGTAGAGTTCCTTTCTATAAAAAGTATATTATTAATATAAATAATTATAAATATATTGACTGTTATAGTACTATCTAATTATATTGTAATCAAGCAAGTTACATCATTTTATGTTATAAACCCAGATAGTATAATCTGTGTAGACTTATAGACTGTAGTATCTTGTGATTTCTTTTTTTTTGTTACTCTAGATTATCCTAGACTATTTACTCTGTATCACAAGTATATAAGTACTCTAAGTAGAGTCTGTATCCTTATACTTTACCAATTATACCTTTTTCTTACTCACCCTCAAGTCTTTGCCTATATTGCAATCTGGATCTGCTCATAAGATTATAATATTTTGTAAAGCACCATTAACTCACTTTGCAATACAAAATAAAGACACAAATGAATACACTTCTATGATAAAAATAGTTCAGTTAAAATAAAGCATCTAATCTCTTCTTGATCTCTAACCATCACCTTTTCTTTTGGGAATGTAGGGAGGGAGCTATCTCAAGCAATACTTGACTGTCTTTGGACCTCTCTGTTGACAGTTTACTCTTGATAACTTCTTATGGTGACTTGAAGGTCATTGTCACTTGCTAATTCTCTCTTGGTGCTGGCTGGTCCCTATGCTGGCTTGAGTTTGCTCAGGTTGGCCTGATCCTAACATCTAAGTCCCTTGTTTCTCTCTGGCTGTTCCTTATAGTAGGTCAAAAAACTGTCCCAAAATTTTGAGCTCTTAGACAAGTCTACTTATATCATAGTCAATATATTATGTAATCACTTGAAAATATTCTCAGGAGTGCAATGGCATATACTCTATTGCCTCCAAAGGTATCACATGATTTGGCTAAGTATTGAATTAATGCCAGATTATCTGAGACATATACTCATTGGAATAAGTTTTTGGTCTTCTGTTATCTCTCTGCAGTTTAGTTTTGGGCAAAGTAGAGAATATTCAGGTTAGGTCTGGGTGCTCTGAAAAATTTTATATGACTGTTATATATAAACCAACTTGCAGAGAGATAACAGAAGGCCAAAAAACTATTCTAATAAGTATATATCTTAGATAATCTGGCATTAATTCAATACTTAGCCAAGTTATGTGATATCTTTGGAGACAATAGAACATATACCATTGCATGCCTGAGAGTATTTTCAAGTGATTACATAATATATTGACTATGCTATAAGGAGACTTGTCTAAGAGCTCAAAATTTTGGGACAGTTTTTTAACCCACTGTAGATCCTGGAAGAACTCCTTCAGTCAATGCTGGCAGCTTTGGAATAAAGCTGTTGGTATTTCTGATTTTGGGATTCTAGACATTGATGAACCTTCTTCTGCCACCAGCACCTGCTTTGCTAGTGGTCCACACTTCTTTTCTCCCTGTTCTGTGTATAAAATACATGTAATTTATTTTAGACAACAACATATTATTATCACATGCTATACTATGCATGGATGTTACCCTCTAATACTCTGACCAATTCCAACCCTTCTCTCTTACTCCACCTGCAGCTCTGTGAGCCTTAGATTCATAGTTACCTCTTTGAGCATGTCTATTAACACTATATTCTCTATTTTTATACTTTCTGAATATAGATGACTATACTTAGGCTTTTATGCCCTTTAATCAATTTCTTTATTACCTTTTCTACAGACATGATGACTGTCTTATTTATAGAGAAAGGAAAAACCTTATGCTATATACTATCTATGTAACCCTAGGGAGCTCACTAGTTACTCACTATAGATACACAAGGAAAGTGAGATCTAAGCAGTCTATTAGAGATAGAGATAGAGATATGCATATCAAGGGTACAGTGATCAGAGGATGGTAGAAGAAAAGGTTAAAGATGTAAGCTAGGGTCATCAGTACTCCTATATTATCGTTTACCTCTATTTACTATCCTAAGAATAGATGACCAAGCTTACACTCCCCCCCACTCCATTTTAAGTCAGTAGGAATCCTCTATTTCAGTTACTGTTAGTCATGCAAGTTAGGGGTTGAGTGACTCCTTCTACAGTGCCACCTGTGAGGGATTTAGACCTATCCTTTTGAGATAGTTTTCCAAAGCCACTGTGTGTTATAGTTTACTGGTAGTCTTCTATTTGTTATGTTCCTCAGAATTTGGGAAATCTCTCCACTTAACAAGGAATTCATATCCTCCCCTCTTTCAGCAATGGTTGAGAATCCTTTCAATGATATGTTCAGGGCCTGTTCTTGTCTGAATAGGCTCAGGTGATTCCACATAGACCCTCTTTTCATCCCTTTTGAGATTCTCATCAAGGATCGGATTGATGTAAGACTTTATCTGCAAAGTGTGAAAAACCTTACATTTGTTTGCAGCAGTGCCTGGCATGTCCAAGGTCACAGTGCTGTGTGCCTCATCTGTTGTGAGTATCTCAAAAGGTCTATTGAATTTGGGTGCAAATTTGGGGACAATTTGGTCATCTTCAGTATGCTGCATTTCTTTAAAACAATTTTTTGTTGACAATATAATTTGGTCCCCAGGCATATAAGGGAAAATATCTTGGTGGTGCCTGTTTGCAGCTGCAGCCTGTCTAACTTTTGCTTCTAGAAGATTATCCTGAGCCTCTACAGCAGCATGTGTAAGCTGGTTGATGACCTGGGTGAGTAATTCCTCATTTTCTGAGAGATCATGAACTATTGTAGGGATAACATGTGGTGAACAGCCCATGCAATGTTGGAATCCCAAAAAACCAGTTGATGCATTTATAGTATTCATTATTGTGAAATGCACCTGTGGCAAGGCCCTAACCCAACCCTGCTGTTGAGCATTAACTAATCCCTACAATAATTGGTTCACTGTCTTGTTTGTCCATTCAGAACTGCCATCTGTCTTGGGGTGGAAGATGGTAGACATCTTTAAGTCAATTTGCAGTAATCCCATGAAATATTTCCAAAAAGTCAACAAAAACAAAATATCTCAGTCAGACACAATGTTTTCTGGTAGGCTATTCTCACAGTACCACTGCTGGAAGAATAATTCCATCAACTGAGCTACTGTGATTCCCTTTTTACAGGGGACTAAATGGATATCTGCCCCTAAGTGATCTGTTATAGTGAGGATCTGATCAAAATTGTCCTCTTGTGGTAATGGTCCAATGAAATCCATTGTGATGGAGTTAAAATGCCCATCTGGGACTGGTAAAGTGTGCAGCAGCCTGACAGGCTTTGTGGTTGGAGCCTTGTTCCTCTGACAATTCTGACAACTTGGGATGTAAGTTGACTTAAGATAAATCCTCATTCCTGGCCAGTAAAAGGCTTCCTGGAGAACAGCATATGTCTTGTCAAACCCAAAATGGCCTAAAGCCTTATGAGCAATTCCAAGTATTGTCTCTCAAATGTTGCCCACTCATGGAATGATTAAACAATTATGAAAAAAAGCAACTTTCTCTTCTGTATCAGACTATCCATTTTTGTTGTGAGTGCTTTCTGACACCAAGTATCCTCTTGGTATCCTTTTGTTATACAGGAGTAAAGTTTGTCATCTGCTGAGATATTTAATATGGCATTCACAGATTCTTCCAATGACTCTGGACAACCAATCAAGCTCTTGACAGTGTCAGAGGGGATGGCTCCTGCCTCATCTGTCACTAGCACAGAACACACTGGTACCTCTAATTCATCAAGGCAGTCAAAAGGAAAGTGGCACCACACTTCTATCTCATTTTATGCATCCTCAAAATTAGTACAAGAAAGGGCATCTGCCACAGAGTTTTCATCATCCTTGATGTATACAATATCAAAATTGTATTGCTGTAAAAGTTCCATCCACCAGGCTTGACACCTAGAGAGATGTTTCTGTGTCTCAAAACACTCCAGTGTCTGGTGATCTGTTAAGACTGTAAACTTTAATCCCAAAAGGTCTGAATGCCATTTTAACAGGGCACAAACAATGGCATACAGTTCTTTCTCATGTACTAGATAGTTGAGTTCTGCATTCTTGAATGGTTTGCTTTCAAAAGCCACAGGGTGTGAAGACTCCCAAGTTTTCCCAAAACTCAGCATGGCACCTGATCTGGTGTCCAATACATCTGTAGTCACAAAGACACAATATTCTGGCATGAGTTTGTGGTCTATTACTGTCAAACAGTCTGTACTCAATACTAGGTTCTTAACATCTTGGAAAGCCACTTGGTGAGCTGTCGTCCATTCAGAAAAATTGTAATCAGACTCCTTTTCCATGAGCTTATTTAATATCTGTGTGTAACATGCCAATTGGGAAAGGAATACAGCCAGGTAATGCACAAGGCCAAGGAACTGTCACACTTTCTTTGCAGAAGTTGGTACTGGCCAGTTCACTATATGTTCAATCTTTTTATTATCTGGTGCAATGCTATCCTCACTGATGGTATGGCCCAAGAAGTTCACTTTTTGTTGAGACAACTTAGTCTTCTTGAAGTTGCAATAAAGACCAGCCTTTTGTAATGCTTGAAAAATCAACCAAGCATATTGCCTATGCTCCTCTGGAGAATTGAACCAGATGATAATGTCATCTAAGTAAATGTGGCAGAATTTCCCTAAGTATCTTTGGAGAGCTCTGTTCATGCGATGCTGATAGATAGCTGGTGTGTTCTGTAAGCCCATAGGCATCACATGCCATTCATACATCCCAAAAGGAGTTGTTACTGTGGTAAGGGGTATATCAGAAGGCTTCATTCTAGTCTGGAAAAAGGCATTTGTTATATCAACAGACCCCCATATCTTCCCTTTTCTGCAATTAGCAAGAATATCATCTATACATGGGAGGGGATAGAAATCTAGGATGGTGTTCTTGTTCAGCAAAAAAAAAATTACCCAGCATGGCAATGCAGTGGGGTCTGTCTTAGGTATGATGAAGGCCAGTAAAGTGCTTGATGCAGAGAATTCTTAAATTCTGCCAGTATCAAGGTGTTGCTGGATCAAGGTATACCATGCATCTCAGAACTTGTGTGGGCAGCTGTAAATTTGGACAGGGATGGGCTTCTGGGGATCCTTCAAATGGATTTCTGCTAGAACATCTGTTGGCAGTTTATCAACATGAGGGATTTCCTCAAAGACTGGCTTGAATTCATCTAAGATTTCTGTGCAGCATTTTTCCAGCTCAATCTCATCCTCAATTGCCATGATGCATCCTCCAATAGCATTTACAACAGCAGACAATGACTGTGTTTCAACCACAGATCCTTCAAGGGATTTCTTAATGTGCCTTAAATGTGTCTGGAGTTCATGTAACAAGAAGCACCTGTAATTTCACATGATTGCCATTTGCATATGCTCAAGGGTCTGTCATGCCCTATGGGTGTTCTTAATGGGCATGTGCTTCTCAGACCTGACAAGGAGTTGCCTCTGTTCTTCTGATTGTCCTAGCAGTCAATATCCCACCCAGGTGTCTGTAACTATACTTTCAGCAGCATCAATCACAAAGTGGTTCCTATGCATAAAAGGTAGTCCTAGGATGATCTCATAATTCAGGACAGGTGCAACCACAGCTCAGACAGGTAATGCAGTGTATTTGAGGTCTGGCAATGACAAAGATAATGTAACATAATGATCCAGAGATGCATGCTCTTGAGTGGCAGTAGTAATAGACATGGGACAAGATAAACAGTGTTGCTGTAAGCCAAGATGACCAATGAGATCTTTACGAATGATGGATATGGAAGTGCCACTATTGATGAGTGCATGAGCAGGAACAGGGAATTCACTGTACAAACCCATAAATGCACATTCCCAGAGGAGGTTCTTTGCCAATTTATCACTTATGGCAGAAGCCTGTGCTTCAAGGTTGTGGGAAACAGATTGAACTTCTAAGTTCCCATTAGACATGATCAACATTTGCTGGGATGCATTCTGCAAAGAGGCTTCATTGCATGGTGGTAAGTTGTGAGATGAGAGTGTTGCCTCAAGTGATGTTCAATGATGGATCTCAGAACTGAGAGGGTTATGTTCTGGTGGAAGGATATCCTTGGGGATGTTGGCAGGGGCCTAAGCATACTTGTCAAGGAAATCTCTAACCCACTCTAGTGTAGGTGGCATAGTCTTTCCATGATAATCAACCACATAACAGAGATGCACTTTACTATAAGGGACATAATGTGTACTATTGTCTGATTCAAATGATGAGACAGAGGTATTGCCTGCATCCACACTCACCACTGGTGCAGGGAAATTGAAATTGAAATTGTCCCAATCATTGCTCAAGTCCAAGCCATTGATCATGTTCATGGCTGGCTTGGCATGCTTGGATGACCAACAATCATTTCTATTAGTGTTGGCTCATTTCCCAAGTGATGACAAGGAGGCAGAGGAATTTGAGGAAGTGGAGGTAGAAGGTATGGTAGATGAAGATGTGGCAGTACTCTGAGGGTGATTTCCTGTCACCTTGTAGGCCACAGGCCAATAGTTCATTCCTGAAGGGAGGGACTCATCATAACCACAATGCTCAAGCATGTGCAGAGGAGCAATCTTGTGACACTTAGTACAACCTTTATTCTCAATGAGGATCTTGCACTCATCCTCTGTGAGCTTGGGTGGTAGTGGTGTGTTATGGCTCCCAGGTACATAAGTAGCTGATGAATGAGCAGATATGGCATAAGAGGAACAGCTGGGGTGAGTGGGGTAAAATGGATGCTTGAAAAGATGTAAATACTCAGCAGCAGAAGAGAGGGTGGTCTTTGTGTCATGAGTATGACATGAGTGGAAAGATGAGAGTGCATTAGGATGCATTTTTGAGGCATCACATTTCACCTGTTGCAAGTATGATTTGAAAATAGCCTGTGCTTCATGCTAGATCTCCTTGATCCTCTCCAAGCAATGTTTGTCCAACTCTATGACATCCTTCCAATATTCATCAAAATCTGTCTTAGTTATCAGTCCTGCATGGTCTGCTGCAATTTGCAGATCACTGCAGAGGAGACAATTTACCATCTTGATAAATGTCTTGTCATCTAGATGGCAGTCAGTATCCATGAGGTGATTGTTGTAGCTGATTAAGGTTTCAACCCAATCATTGAAATGGTCATGGAGAGACATCCTTGTATTGAGGAGTTTTCTTCTAAGCTTGATAGCCCAGTCTTTCTCCAGAAAGTGTTCCTTCAATATCTTAACCCACTCCTTCCACATCTTGTTGTTGAGTTTGTTCCTGAGCACAGAGATATAATTGGCAACCACAGTGTAAGTACTTATGCTCATGTGTAAGACCTGAATAAGCATGGCCTTCTCATCTGCTGGGGGCTTCTTCAGCCCTCTACAATATCCTCACACTTGGTGGTCATAGTCAATGAGGAGCTGTGCAGTGATCTGGTCATGTGGGACATCTGGCAAAAGTGGGCATGTATTTGTGCTGACAATCAAACCCAACTGGAGTGATATGCCCATGTCAAGAAAGGTGTTGTCAAAGTCTGAGTCTGAGTCAGAATTGTCAGGGATTGGGACAAGCATAGTGGTAGCAGAGAGTGGTGGCTTCTCTGTTGTCTCAGCTTCAGCTTGTGCTTTTGAAGACCTAGTAGCTCAGGCCCTCCTTTCTCACATACCATCACTATCAGTTTATTCTGATTTTGAAATACAATTTTTCTATGCTATGTCTGACGATCCCAGTGGTAGTCAGCCTGGTCCTTCATGTCTCTCCTGGGCCAGAGACATTGGTTACGAGGAAGTTTTTACCACCGGCACAAGCGACACTCAGATGTCGTCACCCTCTACACCTGCTCCTTCTGAGCCTGAATCCCCCACGCCTTCAACTCCTCAGCTGAGCAAGCATGCTTGCCGTAAGGCCTCTCAGGTGGGCCTTACTCCCCATGCACCAAGGGCTGCCCCTCGTGCTCCCATTCAGACTCTGAAGGGTACTCTTACCCCTGCTTCTTACAAGGTTCCCACTGGTGCAGAGCCAGGGCTGGTGTTTACTCCCACTCCTGCTCCTCGTCCATCTCGCAGTCCTTCAGGGGTCCCCCCTGGCAAGGACATTCCTACCGCCAACAACTCCCACAATCTCGTGGGGGCCCTCAACGATATTTCTGTTGTGCTCAACTCATGGGGTGATAAGCCCTGGGCAGTTGGGGACAATAGAGCACGTATGGCTCTCAAGCTGGGTCAGCTTGTGAGTGGTTTCATTTCCAAGGGGTGGCATGAGCTCCCCTTCTTTTGATCCAGCAGCACTGGCCCCTCCTCCAACTTGAAGAGGGTGCTTGAGTCGCTTGTCCCCTGGCCACCTCCGGACCCCCAGATCTGCAGGTTAGCTGAGTCAGCTGATCCAGCACCTCTTCCCCCTTCTTCCACATATGCCCCTCTGTCTGAGGCCACTGCTCGTCCTTTGGCTCCCCACCCTCAAGCCCCTCCCAGGCTGCCTAGGTCTCCAAAGCACCCTGTCCCCTCCTCAGCTTCTGCCCCCAAATGGTCATATACCAACACTGTCTGTGACATCATGGTCTTGGTCAACTTGGCCAAGACTGTGCCCAATCTCCCATCTGATCACATCATTGCAATGCATCAGGCCTCTGTTCTGCCCCTGCCTTCATGCAGGAAGCTCAAGACCACTGTCGCTGGGCCCTCCCGACATCAGATTCTCATCAAGACTGAGGCAGTTGTTTCTGCCTCAGTTTTTCCTTCCCTGGTTGGCACTGCTAACCATTCTCTGGCCAAGGTCGACCTTCGGGTGGACTCTTGTGTTGCCACTTATGGGGGGATTTCCCTCCTTACTTCATGAGTTGCATCGCCTGAGGAGATTTGGGTGGTCGCTGCCGCTATAAAAAAAAAAAGAGTCCAAATCGTCCACCGAGACCAGCATCCATCTAATGCCCCCCTCGAAACGGGGGCCTTGTCGATATTTCGGTTCTGCCAGGTATGGCCAAGCAAGCGCCCGCCCATGTGCCTAACCGCTGGCGTCTTCTGAGGGATGACCGGACATGCCAACCACCTTAGCAGTGGCACCCGGAGGGAGTGATGAGGTGTGACACTGTGACTCGCACAGCGCACAGCATGCAGGCATGGGGCTCCTGTGGAGATCAGGCCCCGGGAAGGCAGTGCAGAGGGGTTACCCCTGCAAGGACCTGAAATATTGGCAGCCAGCCATAAAACCAGCGTACCAGGAAGAAGGGAGGGATGGAGGAGCGAACTCAACTCGACACCCCAGAGAGAGGAGGACCCCAGTGGTAGAGGGCACTGGAGCCAAGGGGACCAGCAGAAAGCCAGCCTGAGAGAAGGAAGATAAGTCAGGTGCAAAAGAGCGCCCAACCAAAATAGCAGCCACTTATTCAGCAGAACCACGGGTTTGGAAATGGGGGGCCACAAGGGTGACCGGGGGATGTGCATGGCCC
>KQ962468.1:73621-84132 GCA_001563735.1 Leucoagaricus sp. SymC.cos
CTCCTCCATGTTCATCTATTATAATGATAATCTGCAAATGGCTACCATGGTCAACACCTTCTGGTCGAATGTCCTTACTGCTGTTTGTCAACAACGTGATGCCACGCTTGCATACAATGATGCCATCCAGAGCTATAAAGACCTGGATAACAGTGACTTCCCCCATCACCATCTCAAGATTTGTCAAAGGTTCCTCTTACTTGATCACACCGCAAAGCAGACAGGAACTTCACAACAAGATGTATGATATAGAGAGACATGTTTGAAGGATATTCCTAACCCTAATGATGTCACTCGACCAACTCCACCCAAAGACCTGAGCCTCTTGGTACATAATGAAAATCAGGAGTTGGCTAACCACAATGACAATGATGGAAATCAACGACCTCAAGAAGCTTCTTTTAGATAATCCTCCTCCTCCCCACCTGGCTACAGAAGGAGATGCTTCTACTGCCATTGATTGGGTCATATCAAATCAGAATGTGCATGCTATCACTGCACTGGTTGTTGCAGATACAGTCCCAGGCATACTAGCTGCCAGTGTCCAGAAAATTCTCAACCAAGGAATTGACCATGAGTTCTTCCTTCTGCTATTCACTCCCAATTGCCCACCACCTCATCGCAATCCAGCCCAGCTTGAATATGACAACCTCATATTCCTGCTCCAGCTAGTCATATTAGAAATGAAGAAGAAGAACTTAGGCAATGTCCCCCTCCTCCCCCAACCAGCAACTCCGATGAATGTATTCTTACCCAACCCAATACCCCCACCCCCATCTTGGCCTATCCCTCCGACTATCCCAATGACATCCCTATCCAACAGCAAGCTATCCCCAATAATGAACCCTCCCCCAGAGCCATCTTTGTCAGAGCTCTTAACCAATGAGACCAACATTGCAGCCAACCTGCTCGACAACAACCAATCCAAGTTGCTCTTGTTCCCCTCTCTCATACTGGAATCTCTCCCACTGTATTTAATGACTATAGCATCCGACCACATCTTTCACCAGCCCAACCCACTGACTGAATGATATCAGGTCCATCTTCCCCTCCTCCTCGCTGCCATCAAACAACCTGACCTCATCCCTATAGTCACCCTTGGCAATCTATGCAAAATAGAACAGTTGGATCAAATATTTGTCAATCAAACCCCTGAAATCAATATGACGACTATTCCCCCAATCTCCTTGACATCAACCCCTACACCGACTTCAACCCAGTGGCCAACTACAACATTGATGGAGAAGGATGCTTTGATCATTAATGAGATTGATATGGAGATCAATCCTTATAAAAGGAATAATGTTATGAACAATGGGACTTCATTCCCATATATGGACAGTGACATCATTTTTGATCTGGATTCATTTATCTATCCTTCTAATGACTCTATATTTGACTCCTGCTTCCCAGCATGATCCATGTTCCATACTTAACAGACTATTTCCAGATATGTAGTATGTTGCCACATTTTTTCATCTCCCTACTGTAGTGCTTGACAGTGTTCCCCAGCACTCCCCCCTCACCTTGAATCTTAGTGTAATCCTATCTTCACCTTAGACCCAGTGATTGTCTATAGTAGGTAGTATTACTTTAGTATATAAAGCCAATGTAGTAGTAGGTATAACTCCCAAGTTATATACTAGTTTATATCATGCATAAACCTCTTGCATGATAACTAGTTGAGCTCTTATCAGTCGCTCTCCTAAACTCTGCTTGTGTTTGCTTGTGTATAAGCATTATATAGTGCATGTTAACCTTTGCATGTTACACCCTGCTCTAGGCTAGACCTTTATCACTAGAGTGTGTGGTAAGGTCTGCTGATTCTTCCAGATAGGCTGGGTAGCAATAACAACAATTCTCAATAGCAACCTCCTCAATGTGAGCATCAAAGAAGTGCCACTTAGCTTAGTAGGCTGCCTTACAAAACAACTTTTAGTGAGTAGGGTCTTTAGACATCTAATACCTGGCAATAGCATGTGAGCAGTCATCATCCCACCACAACTTAGACTACCCAGTAATAACGACTTCCTTAGCATGAGTATTCTATGCTAAAGAAAAGATCTCTGCAACTGCTTCAGCAGCTACCTCAATCTAATTAGGAGTAGACAGGTTCCCAACATCAAGAGACCTAAGACCAGTGATAAGATCAATCAAGAACCCAGATTCCTCCAGAGACTCTCTTAGGATCACCATGTGAGTAACCCAAATCTCAGTCTCAGAGATTAGTATCAAGATGGAGATTAGAACATAATCTGAGAGTTTATGTCAATCAAGACCCAATCTAGACAGATCAGACACACTAGATAGTGGGCCCATGAAGACAAGATCAATTATAGACCTGGCAAGATCTGGGTTATATAGAATATGAGTTAACCTAGGATTAGAAGAACAGGCCCATTTAAGCCTGACATCAGAAGTGAACTCAAGGAGCTGCTGAGCAACAAGAGGATGTGACATGCAAGATAGATCCCACACTTTGGAGTGACAATTAAAGTCACTATCTATGTAAATGAAGATAGACAGCATGTCAACCTCCCAAGCCAGAAGATTGATTGCTATGTGAGCACTATGAGAGTAGACATTGAGCAAATTCACTGCTTCCTGCAGAGTAAACAGGAAAAGGACAAAAATATTCTAGTGGTCAATAATGTCCTGCCTTATAGAAAGACAAAACAAAGCAAAGTGCCTATGAATATATGCTATGACACATGGATTGTACTCATTAGTGGACTTTCATGCTATGTAGAGCCACTCAGGATGCTTGGGTATACCAACTACATTATCACTCTTCAAAGAGATCATAGATACAGTTCATCTTATGGTTCTCCAAGGAGGCTCCTGGATGAAGAAAATATCAAAAGAGGTAGCTGTACTGTCTCTATATGTTTCTGGTCCTACTCTAGCTCTATTTTGCCACTTCACATGAGTGTTGTCTTTTTGTACTTGATCTTTTGCCTCAAAATATTTATTTCTAGTTAACTACTCATGTACTTAGTTAGGTACAGACTGCTTGTATGTACTACATTACAAATTGATGAATTCTTTTTAAAAAAAGAAAAAAAGGAAATATTAACATGTAATAGAAGCTAACATTGCAGAATAGTTATCTGATGAAGAATATATACAGCAGCTCTTACAAGAAGAAGAACCTGAAGACAAGACAGATAAACAAGAAGAGTTAGAGCAATTAGAAGACAAGTCACCAGCTGAAGAAGAAGATTTGACATATTTGTCAATAGCACTAGGATCACTTGACATCAGTAGGCACTCAACAGAAGAAGATAATGAGTTGTCCTGAGAGAAAACTAAGACAGAAATAGAGAATAAACATACTTCAGATATGTTAGAAAGTCAAGGAGATATAGCAATGCCACTATCTCCAGTAAAACCCCAATCTGTCATTCAGATAGTAGGCTAAACTCAGATGAAGTCATATATTTCTGATCCAGGAACATTTGATAGAACTGAACTAAGTAGAATAATTGGTGGAGAGATATGAGCTTCTACATTCTAGAAAATGATATTGACACAAACTACCAAAGAGTAATAGCAGTATTGTCCAAAATGAGGAGAAGAACTATAAAGTTCTATGCATCAATCATAATGGACCAAATAAGTAATAAAAGATAGTAGGACATCTTCAATTGGACAAATTGGACTAAAGAACTTGAAGGAAGATTCTTAGACAGTATGGGTAAAGAAGAGACTGAATGGAAGATTGAAAAATTCAGACAAGAATGAATGCACATTCAGAACTTTCTCATTGAGTTTAAGGTCCTCAAAAGGAAAGTACAGAGAGACAATGCCTATGCTCTATTTCTCCTAAAGAAATACATATGAGAAGATGTCATTAAAACAATCATGAGATATCTATCTGAAAGCTAGCCTGAGATCTACAATAAGTGGCTCACAGTAATCAGTGCAGTAGAAAAGAGATATGAATTCATAGAGATGAAGAGACACTATGTAACAGAAAGTGGTATCACATATAGGGGGAGAGATCAACTCATAGAGATAGGAAGGATGAATGCACAGTTCAATGATAAAGGAGAGCTGAAGTGCTACAACTGCAATAAGTATAGACACAAGGCTAATATAAGCCCTAAACCCAAAAGACCATGAAGCAGTCCACAATGCTGCAATTATGACAAGTTTGACCACATCTCCAGAAACTGTAGAGAACCACAAAAGTGGAAACCACAAGTCAGAAGCATACAGAAGGATGAAGGACATAAGAAAGCTCCTAGTGAGACTCCAAAGGAGGGTTTTCAAGATAGCTCAAAGTAAAGCTCACATACTTTTAAGCCAATATATCTAGAGTTTTGAATTGACAATATATTATCTCTCAACAATGAAACAACCCATGTGAGCTCATGATTACCTCCACAATCAAAAGTAAAATGCAAGTAACAGCACTTGTAGATTCTGGATACACTCACACATACATATCAAAGAAAGCAGTCCAGCATTTAAGACTACTAACTTGACCTATGGAAGAACTATTTGAAATCCTTAATGCAGATAGAAGCAAGAGTAGTCAAGAAAAGGTCACAGAATATGTTCTCACAATAGAAACAGAAGGGCACAAAGAATAGCTACAGATAGTAGTTACCTAACTTGACTCTGTGGATATATTCTTAGGACATGATTGGCTTGTCCAACATAACCCAGAGGTAGACTGGAAGAAAGGTCTCATATGATTCTCAAGTTGTCCACCTGAATGTTAAATCAAGCAGCAAGACATCTATGTAGAACTATATATTCAAAGATTGCATGAAAGAGAGAAAGAGAGGAAAGAGGAGGAGAAAGAACTGGACCCAATGCAACTACAGGACTTACCAGAATATATGTGAAAGTTCACCTATCTCTTTAACAAAACTAACTTCAATCAACTACTAGAGCAAACTGAATAGAATTATAAAGTCCAACTCATGTAAAATACACCTCAAGAACTCAAGGCAAAAATCTACCCAATGACACTCAAAGAAGAAGAGGAACACAGCATCTTTGTAGATGAGAACTTGAAGTCAGAAAAAATCCAGTTGTCAAAATCCCAATATACAGCACTGTTTCTTTATTTCTAAGAAAGATGGCTCTAAATAACTGGTGCAGGATTACTGCAAAATAAACCAGTTTACAGTCAAGGACAAAACCCCACTCCCATGCATCAGTGAAGTAGTAGATAGACTTAAAAATCCAAAGGTATTCAACAAATTTGACATCATATAAGAATACAACAATATATGCATAAAAGAAGAGAATGAATAGAAGATAGCCTTTTTGACAAACCAAGAACTCTTTGAACTCACTGTGATATTTTTTGGGTTGTGTAACTCTCTTGCTATGTTTTCACACATGATGACAAGTATCTTTCATAAAATAATACATGATGGTATGTTTGTGAACTATATAGATAACTTTGGCATTCTAGCAGAAAACAAGAGAGAATTGCAAGAATGCACAATCAGGTTCCTAGAAATAGCAGCATAACATAATCTTTACTTTAAACAGTCAAAGTGCAAATTTGGTGTTGACAAAGTCCCAATTTTAGGAGTGAGAGTAGGGGGAAAAGTCAAAATAGAATAAGAGAAGATAGCAGTAGTATGAGACTAGAAGACCTCTACCCATGTCAAAGGAGTAGAGAGCTTTCTAGGATTTTCCAACTTTTATCAGAGTTTTATTGAAGGATTTAGCAATACTGCAGCCCCACTCAATGCACTCAAAGGAAAGAAGAAGTGGAAATGGGAGAAAGAAGAACAGGATGCTTTTGACATACTGAAGAGGAGAATTATAGAAGAACTGGTGCTTGTCTTGTCACAACTTGATAGCATATTTTGAATAGAAATAGATGTATTCAGATATGCAATAGGGAGAATCCTATCCTAGGAACAAGAGGGGAAATAGCATCCTGTAGCATTTCTGTCACAGACAATGAGACTAGCTGAAAGAAACTATAAGATCTATGACAAAGAGCTTTTTGCAATCATGGAAGCTCTCAAAGTCTGGCAACAATCCCTTTTAGATGCATGAGAAACTTTTGAAGTCTGGACAGACTATGAAAATATGCAATACTTCAGAGAACTCTAAAAGCTCAATGGTAGACAGATGCAATAGTACTTGAAACTACAAGACTACAATTTCCTTATTTGACATGTGTCTAGGAAGACCAATACTAAGGCTAATATTTTCTCTCACAAAGAAGACTTCAATAAAAGTACAAACAGCAAAACAATCATATTTTTGAAATAGTTTATATAATATACTGAGAAGCAGACAATAATATCATCTCTCTTGATCATATTGCAACAACATCACTTCTAAGTACAGGTAGATTTAGGAATTCAGAAAAAGATCTGAGCATATAGAAGTAAGAAGACTAAGGTAATACAAAGTTTAATAGATCAGCATAATAAGTTTTGGATTAAGGAAGAGATAACCTATTATGAGGAACACATCTATGTTCTCCCAGATATAGTGCTATAAGATCACATCATTGGAAGTCACTACAACCTCCCAGACATAGGTCACCCAGGACAACACTAGTCTCTTGAGATCCTATCATGAACCTTTTGATAGCCTGGCATGTAAAGAGATGTAAAATATTTTATTTAAGAATGTGATATATGCTAGAGAATTTGAGTACAATGTGAGCAAAAAGCTGCCTCCTTACACATCTTACTAACTCCAACAGCTCCTTGGAAGAAAATCTCACTGAAATCTATTAGACTATTACCTTTATCAGAAAGTTTTGATACAGTTCTTGTTATAGTAGACTGACTTACCAAGATGATTCACTTAGTGCCTACCAGCATAATGGTGACAACTATGCAGCTTGCTGGAATATATCAAGATGAGATTTGGAAATGTTATAGCATCTCTAGGAAAATAGTCAGCAATTAAGGACTTCAGTTCATAAAGGAGCTTTGTAAAGCTTTAGAGATAGAAAAAAGACTCTACTATATATCACTCCTAAACTGATAGATAGACAAAGTATATCAATCAAGAAATTGAAAGCTTCCTTAGGAAGTATGTTAACTACAGACAGAATAATTGGAAATTATAGCTAGTATTGACAGAATTTCAGTACAATAACAAATAATACTCAATAACACACTATTTGCTATTTTTCTTGAACTATGAACAACATTCTTGAAAAAGTGTTATAAAAGACAACTAGTTTTCTATTTGTTCTTGTTTTACTTTAATTGTTTTAATATATTTGATTTTGAAATTGATATTATATAGTAATATTAACAATTATATAAACCTTTATCTTGAAATATTTTCAATATGAGCAATCATATTTCTACAAGCTCTATCTTTAATCTAAAACCCAAAGCTTTTATAATCTTCAAAGATCTATTCTTCCAAAGATTAGATATTCTAACTATTTATAGAAGAATTCTTAATCCTGATCTATTGATAGTTGGAATTCTCATAAAACCTTAAAACTTTATCTATTATTAGAATAGAAGAACTTCTATTACAATGTGTTTGACACATGTTCAATTACCATGGTACCCCTCCCTCTTGGGATCCACCATCCCTTTGTGAGTCACACATCGGTCACAGGAAGCTGATTGAAGCTGACTGATGATTGAATTGGCTGGTAGCAAAACAGCATGATGAGTGACAAAATGCTTGATGGACCGTGAATATGCATGAATTGTATGCTGGTGAACGTCGTTGATGTATTAGATGATCTACTATTAAGTATACTGAGGAGGACTATTGACCTATCTACCATTCCTTGATGTACTTTGTGTCGCTATAGTATGGGCTCTCAGCAGCTGGTGTAAAAAGCTGTTCATTCACATTTGCTCATTAAAGTCTCAACCACAGTAGCAATCACAAAGTGTCAGGTCAGACATAAGAAAAGGTGTCCTGGATGAAGTTGAGATTTGAGAGTTTATTTTGACCTACCTCCAATTTGCAAACAGCCTGCTGCAGCTGAGGCTATCTTGTGAATGTCCATGTTCATGGCTTCAGCTACTTTTTGTATTTGAGGCTCACATTCTTCTGGATCTCCATGAGCGCACAACTTTCAACAATTTGATGCCTCGTGAGGTGCGAATGGTTGACAAAAAAATACTTACCTAGCCATACTCCACCACCTATGATGCAATTTGCACAAATAAAGTTAGTGCCAAATCATTTTTTGATGGTCTGACACAGCATCATTCTGGTAAGCATGACAACAGCCAAAAAACATATCTCATGAAGTACTACAGATAATTACACAAAACTACCACAGATGAGTATGCAGTCATAAATTGTTTTGGTCTGCCAAAAGTGAGCTGCTCAGGAAAAACAGAGGCTGAGATATATCCAATTTCACAAAGGGGTGGTGGATCCCGAGAGGGAGGAGTACCATGGTATTCTTCAGAACATCATTAGTTTCTGATCAATACTCTCCAATTTCTTAATAGAATCTCTCTCAATACTACTGAGGCTATGCATATAATTAAAGAAGCCAATCCATACTTCCTGTTATGACTTTGGATAGTTTACTCTGCATAGAACTCATAGACTACAGTAGACCATAATATCTATTTTCTTCCTACTCTGTATTACTCTATATTTCCTACTCCTAATTCCTCTGTATTACTCCATGCCACTAGTATAAGTACCTTAGATAGAGGGCTGTATTCCTTATACTTTACCAATTGTACTTTTCTCTTGATCATTCCCAAGCCTTTGCCTTTGCTGCAACCTGAGTTTATTCTCAAGGTTGTAATATTTGGTAAAGTGTCACTAACTTATCTTGTGGAACAGAACAAAGACACAAACAAGTACAGTCCTATAAAGAGGATGATCTAGTTAGAAGGAAACAATAATATGCACTAGCAGCAAGTATAGCAGAACAACTGGCAGATAAAGAATATGTATAACAGCTATTATAGGAGAAATAAAGCAACAAGATATTAGAGGAATCAATAATAGAGCCAAACAAAGATGAGTCTGAGCATGAAGAAGCAGAAGGAGAATCCAACAAAAAACTCACACAGTTATCAGCAGCAGTAGGATCACTCAATATTAGCAGGCAATCAACACCACACTTGGAAGAAATAGGAATAGAAAATTCATATAGTTCAGAAATATCTCAAGACTACAAAGAAGAAATGAACACAGAGCCCACTACACTCATATCTATCACTCAAACAATAGTCTAAACACAGACCAAGTTATTCATACCCAAACCAGAGTACTTCAATAGTGCAAGATTGAAATAGAAGGATTGGGTTGAGGTCTCAGACAGCATACTGGGTCCTCACTCTGTCTCCTATGTATTCTACCAAGCAGCTGCTTGGTACTAGGTAGTTTCCTGGCACTGATCCCTATCAGTACCACTTTACTCAGCTTGGCTGCTCTGTAGAGAAGGTCAGATCAGCTATGGTTGATACTCTTAGGTATCATTCCCTTCCTGTCATCTTGGAGTCATTCAAGCCAGATGCATCAGATGATCACCTGGGTAGGCATCTTTTAGATCTTTTCAGGGATTGCATATGGGTTATTGAGTTTGACTCAAAAGAGGAGGACATTAATATCCTGTGTGTTCTAAACATAGAGCTTGAGAGAGCTTCTGCACATGATGACTGTATTGTGGCAGCCACTGATGCCTCAGTTAGGTGCAACAGGGCTTTTTAGGCCATTTCAGTGGCCTGGGTTTGGGTGAATGGGGTGCCAGTTTGGCAGTCCTGCCAGGCTACAGGCAGAGTGACTGCTCCTGATGTGGAGCTTTACACCATTTAGATGGGTGTCTTTGCTGTGTGTGTGTGAGAGGGCACCCATCATCCTTTTGGTGGACCTATCTGTTGGCAGTGGGCAGGCTCAGGCCCTGCTTGTCTGCTACCATTTGCAGAAGTGGCTGGGAGAGGATCCCTCTTGCACTTTTGCATTTATACAGGTTCGCTCCTCTCTGGAGTGGTCTCTACATCATACAGTCCATCACTTTGTGACAGACCCAACTTTCAAGGTGCCTGTGGGGGATTCACCCTTTATAACTCTTAATTATATTTGAACAGCTGAGGCTCAGGCCTGTTACAATGAGTGAACTAGGCAGTTCACTTCGTTGAGCTTCTCTGGGAGAGATTTTTTGCACCTCACTGATGTCAGGGGCAAGCATTTGATGCCCATGTACCTCTCTGGGAGTACTTGGCTTAAGTATCTGCATGATTCACCTACCTGCACCAGGGTGTGCCAGGCAGTTTTGAAGCATGTGCCTATCAGAGAGTTTAGACATTGGTTTAAGCTTTCTGAGGATCATTCTTGCCCTTATGGGGCTGCTTGTATGCAGACTTGTAAGCATGTTTTGACTAAGTGTATGGACTTCAGCCTTCCTCAGCACTTCCCAAAGCTTTGGGAGGAGCTGTTGGAATTTTGCAAGGGGAACCTGAGGGTATTTTCCTTTGCACACCTCCCTGGAGGATAAAAATAGTGTAGCCACTCTTCAGCAGTTGCTGGGTTTCCTGGGGGCCCCATGGGGTCCTTGGGGGGTCTGGCATTGG
>KQ962468.1:84255-127362 GCA_001563735.1 Leucoagaricus sp. SymC.cos
AAAAAAATCATAAATTTGTATACCAGTGTGCGATAGCAGTCTGGTCATATATACAAGAAGTATCTACAGTAATCTATGAAAGACCCCAAAAAGAAATCCCTCACAGCTCAGCTGAACATAGCAGCCTACACTAAAAGATAAGCCCTCCCTTCACCCAAGGATGAACAGAACAGCAGGTAATATACCTGTGTCTGTAGCATTACACCCACTGGCACCACATGCTAAGACCAAGCTAGTACAGCCCCCATCAGCAGCCAATGCCAGACCCCCCAGGGACAAGACACTTTGAGAAATCTAGTGACTGCCAAAGAGTGGCTACACCATTGTTATCCTCTAGAGAGATGCACAAAGGAGAACACATGAGGGTTCTTCTTGCAGAAATCCAACAACTCTTTCCAGCATTTAGGAAAGTGCCATGGGTCACTGAAGTCACTGCACTTGGTCAATACATGCTTGCAGTCTGCTGATTGGTGGACCCACAAGGGCAAGAATAATCATGGGAAAGGTTAAACTGACATCTAAACTCCCCAATTGGTGTATGATTGAGAACTGCCCTGCACACATGTGCACAGTACAGGGAATCATGCAGATGCTTAAGCTATGTACACCCAGAGAGGTAGGTAGGCATCATATACTTGCCCCTCTCATCAGTGAGGTATAAGAAATCTCTCCCAGAGGAGCTCAAACAAGCAAACTGCCTGGTCCACTTGTTGTGACAAGCCTGAGCCTTGGCTGTACATAAATAGTTAAGAGTGGTAAAGAGACAAACCCCTACCAACTCCCAGGTAGCAGGGTCCATAGCATACCTATGGACTATGTGATGCAATGGCCACTCCAACAAGGAGCAGACCTATACAAAAGCAAAGGTGTGAGAGGGATCCTCCTCAAGCCACTTTGCAAGATGATGACAAACAAGCAGGGCCTGGGCCTGCCCACTGCTGACAGAATGGTCCACTGCCCTCCTAGCCAAAGCTGGATGGTCAGTGAACAGGACAACATGATGAGCACCTTCCTGTGTACATGTAGCAAAGATGCCCATATGAACGACATGAAGTTCCACATCAGAGACAGTAACTCTGCCTGCAGACTGGTGCATCTGCCAAACTAGCATGCCTCCCACCCAAACCCAAGCCACTGAAACAGCCTGATAAGCTCTGTCATGGCCCACAGATGCATCTGTGGCCACAACAACACAGTCATCCAATGCCAGAGCTCTGTCAAGCTCTGTATTGATAATATGTAGGATATTGACATCCTTCTCATGAGGGGAGAACTCAGTGACCCATACCCAGTCCAAAAACCAGTCTATAAGTCACTGCCCCAGGTGTGCCTCTAGCACATCAGTGTCAAAGGACTCCAGAGTAACAGGAAGGCTGAGATATGAAAGGGTATCCATGACAGCAGACTAGATCTTCTCAACAGAATAGCCCAGCCTTGTAAAATGGTAATAATGAGGATTGGTACCAGGAAAGTCCCTAGTCCCCAGAAACTGCCTGGTGGAGTGGGTGGGAGAAAGCATGAGGACATGATATGCCACACATGCTCTCAACTTGTGAAGATGTAAATATATGGGGATGAGACAAGCAAGCACCTCAACCCCACCCAATGGGGAGGTGTGAAAAGCACCCATAATCCAGACAGCAGCCCTACACTGCATCTTGTTAAGAGAGGCAAGATGAGTCTTATGGAGGTGAAGACTATGACACCAGAGATGAAAGCCATACATAGCAATAGGCACCATGCAGGACCTGTATAGCAATCGCTTTTGCTTAGAGAAAAGACCTCTGAGTGAGTTACCTAGCATACCCATGGCATGAACTGTGGATATAGCCTTGGTTGAGTAATACTGCACATGCTCATGGAAAGTAAGCTAGTAGTCGAAATAAAATCCCAAATACCTCCAAAAGGTCTTAGGGCACAAAGGAGAATTGCCTGTGTAAGAAGCATATTCCAAATCAATGGGTGGGTTATCATCATTTTTTTGATGAGAAAAATGAAAGAGCTTGGACTTGTTATGCTCCAGCACAAGCCCAAATGTGACAAAAAGCTCATAAACAAATCTATAGGCCTGCTTGAGGCAAATAAGATTGTCAGCATGCTCCCTAGTCTGCATGATGAGGGTACTATCATCAACATAAGAGAGGACATTGCACTCAAGGTGAGATGCCCACAAGTCAAATGGCTTAATTACCAGAGCTAGATACAGAGCTGATAAGATAGGGAACAGGGTGGACCTCTGGCTGATGCTGACATCAGCAGAATAATACTTGGAGGAGGAGGAGTTCCAAAGGTACTTCGTCCTCTGCCTGACAAGATAAGAAGCAAAGAACCTGCAAACATTCACAGGAAAACCTTGCCTGGACAATATGGCTATGAATATATCATGGTTCAATGATGGGAAGAACTAAGTGATGTCAAAAGTGACAACACTCATCTTGAGTCCTCTGGCCTAGCCCGCCTTGATGAAATGAGTGAGGAATAAACCAGCATCCTTGGTCGACCTTTGCTGAATACCACCTAGCTGGTTAGAATGAAAGACACCATACTTGATGCTGTCAAATTGAAGATGTGCAGAAAGCATCTTCTTGATAAGCTTCCCAATTGTATTAAGCAACACAATGGGCCTAAACAATTTGGGCATTGAGTAGGAGGGTTTACCTGGTTTAGAAATAACCATGGAAACTGACTTTTTAAAATGAGAAGGCCAGCACCCAACCTTGAGGCAGGCATTGGCCAGTTGAAGGAACTTCCCAAGAATAATGTCATCCAAGAGAACCTCCTTCAAATGGACCCACATAACATGGTCTGGACTAGGGGATGAATGTGATGAGTAGGCATGAAGAGCCTCTGTCACTTCCAGTTCTGAAAAGGGAACCCAGTCCTGCTCACACAGCAGGGCCAACTCTCCCAAAACAGATGGATCACAAGGCTGTCCTGAGGTGGCATTGTAAGTCTTGTCCAGTGCCCTCTATAGGACATCCAAATCATGGCAAGACTTCCCCCTGTGTGAAATAGCCTCACAAGGTGGGAGCTAGTAGGTCTGACCCAGGCCATAAGGTTCTAGGGCTGCTTATTCTCAGTAGCCACTTCCTCAACGTGAGCATCAAAGAAGCACCATTTAGCTTGGTGAGAGGCCTTGCAGAATAGCTTCCAGTGAGCAGGGTCCTTAGATGCCTAATATCTGGCAAGAGTCTGTGCACATTCATCATTCCACCAGGACTTAGAATGTGCTATGACAATGACCTCCTTGGCATGGGCATTCCATGCAGAGGAGAAGACCCCAGCAACTGCCATAGCAGCCACTTCAATCCAATTGGAAGAAGACAGGTCCTTGACATTGAGAGACCTAAGACTAGTGGCGAGATTGACAAGAAACCCCAGTTCCTCTGGGGATTCCCTTGGGATTACCATGTGAGAAATTCTAATCTCAGATGCAGAGATAGGAATAAGAGTGGAGATTGGGACATAGTCCAAAGGTCCATGACAATTGAAATCCAATCTGGAAAGATCAGACTGCACAGACAAAGGCCCTGTGAAAATGAGATTGATCACAGAACCAGCTAGATCAGGGTTATGAGGGACATAAGTCAACCCTGGATTAGAAAGATGGGCCCATTTGAGCCCAATGTCAGAAGCGAACTGCAGAAGGCATTGTGCAACCAGCAGGTGTGAGGTGCAGAATGGATCCCATACCTCCAAGTGACAATTGAAGTCACTACCCATGTAAACAAAAGCAGGAAAAGTATCCACCTCCCAAGCAAGGAAGTTGATAGCTGTATGAGTGTCATCAGAATAGACATTGAGGAAATTCACAGCACCCTTTGAAGTGAAGAGGGAGAGGATGAAGATGTCCCTGTGGTCAATAATATCCTGCCACATACAGGGGTGAAGACAAGCTAGGTGCTGATGGACATATGCCATAATGCATGGAGGGCGGCCATTGGTAGAAGGTCTTACTATATATAGCCAGTCAGGGTACTTGGGAGCACCCACAACATTGTCGCCCTTGGACAAGGTCATTGATACCATTTGTCTAATAGTCCTCCAAGGAGGCTCCTGAACAAAGATAACATCAAAAGAGTCTTTGACATTATCAAGTAACATATCTAAATGTCCATAATTCCTATTGACATTCTGAGAAAAAATCCTGACATCCCTCACTACTCCAGACAACATCTCAGTAGGGCTACTAGACATGAGAAGAAGCAGAGTTAGAGTTAGGAAAGCAAGCAGTGTGATGAGAATGCACCTCCTAATAACAAGAATGCAACCAGTCCTTATCAAACCAGTGGCACCAGAAAGGGCACTGCTTCCAGGTAGCAGCATGAGCCTGATGACAGTTCAGGCAGTGAGGGGGGTGAGGGCAAGGTTGACCCTCTGGGGTTTTAGGAATACCCTGACTAGGGTTCTCCTTGCAGCAACCAGTGAAGGCATAATGGCTGTCCTAATAGTGAGGTCCACCATACAATGAGCACTGAGGCACCTTAGCATGGCAGGATTTAGACGAGTGACCCCAGGTCCAGTAATGCTGGCACAAGGAGGCACCAGGGTTGGTATTAGCCTCCAGAATTCTGATGGTCTAGTGGCTGAATTGAAGGGAATGCCCAATGAGGTTAGCAGTATGAGTGCCCCTCTGGGAGTCCCAGACTTTGAAGTACATGGTCACTGTATCCAACACACGAGAGTTGTGGACCACTCAAGTGGGGCCCACTAAGACAAAGTGGCTATGGAGCAATGACTGCCACATAACCTTCTCAACATGCTGTGATGATGTGTGCTCACCATCAGCATGCAGGAAAGGAACATCAATGAGCTTAAGATAGCTCTTTGATGCAGAAAGGTAGACCTCACAGCCTACAGGAGTAAAGTGCCCAGTCAGCTATTCCCAGATGAGATTGAGCTGCTTGAGCAAAGGAATGTCGCTAGTCAGAATAGACCAGCCACCATAAGTGACCATCATAGATTCTACATGGAACCTAATGATGTTGTGACCTGCCAAAAAGTGGTTGAGGAGGTGGGGAATCTCCTCGAGATTAGGCCTGACTATGAGATCAGTCAGGACAAAAAGAACCTGCTTTCTAGAAGGCCCCTGGGTGGTAGCCTTGGGTTTCTTCACAGAAGGTGCAGGAGCAGAAGGCATAATGGGGTACTTGGACCCCACAACTGCAGGAGCAAGAGCAGGAGGGCAAGCAGCTGCCTGATCAGCCTTTAAGAGAGCTACAATTGTGGAGGGAGTAAGGTTAGGAAACAACCTGGCAACATTGACCAGGTTCTCTACAGAACTGGAAGATTCTGCCACAGGAGTAGGCTTAGCTGTGGTGGCAGCTGCAAAGGACTTAGTGCCAGGCTTCATAGCAGCAGGCACAGGGGAAGAGACACCCTTAGAGAGCACCCTCTGCTTAGTGGTCTTCTTTGTCTTGGCTTTCCTGATTCTCTGAGGCTTCTGAGGCCTAGGAGGTGGCAGAGCAGAAACACTCCCCAAAGGTCCAGCTGGGGCATTCTCAGGCACACCAGCTGGGACACTAGGGGGAGGGGGGGCAGAAGCCTAAGCAGTGACCTGAGAAGAGACAATCTCAACAGGCAGAGCAGTAGGCTTGCATATAGTAATATCCTCCAATGGCTTAGGAGGAGGGAAAAAGGCCATGACGGTATTGAACACTGACTCAGAGATAAGCATGTCCTTGGGGTCCACAACAAGAGAGGCCCAAGGATCATAGACAGCAAACTCAGCCATCTTCATAATAAAGGGGCTGAAATTAGAAGGGGCAGACATCTTAGCATCATGCACCTGTCACATATACTCCAGGGCATGATGTAAGAAGACCTTCACCACCTCAAAGTTAGCATCAAGCCCGAAGGACTTGTCCAGTACAAGAGGAGTAGGCCCCAAAGGAGCACTAGGCAACTGGGCAGCTGTCTGAGATAAAGAGCTCTCCTGGAAGAGAGCACAAGGAATCAAAGAAGTGGGCAAACCCTTCTCCTTGGAAGAAGATGCAGCAGAAGATTGTGAACAAGACCTGCTGGAATACAATGGTCCATGCTGCCTGCCATAATAGCAGGCAACACAACCAGTTCTGGCAGCCATCCTAGGCATACAGCTAGGGTTAAGAAGATCAATGTCAGAGACATCCCCCCCAGGGCCAGGATGCATCCTAGCACCAGAGGAGGCTGGGGGAGTGCAGGGGGGAGGGTGGTCAAAAGGTGATGATGCAGCAAGGTGCACTATTGACAGATTTGCATACACCCCCAGATTTACAGGTGAGGGGTTGGACATAGCAGCAGAGGGTACTCATATCTAAGATCGATGCAGCAGATGGGACTGTGCTCAGCGATACAGATAACAACAGAGTTGTTGACACTTGTTTACCACCAATGATGATGGAAGTACTGGATAAAGAAGCAATATCACTTTGTCTACCCTTAGGTGTAGGAAGGGCTTATCTTGGGTGTAGGCTGCCATATTCAGCTGAGCTGTGGAGGGTTTCTGTCTCTGTAGAGTAATTGTAGCATACTATTGTAGTCATTGTGACTGGACTGCTACTGCACACTGGTATATAAATTTATGAAATACAAAAAAAAAAATAAATAGGAGGATTGGTGGAGAAGCATGACATTCTACATTGCAGGAAATAATATCAACAACAACAGACACTGAGTCACAGTAGTATTCTCCAGAATAAAAGAAGGAACAGCAGGGTTCTTTGCATTAGTCATGATAAAGAACTTATTACAGCTCCAATAGTGGCAGAATTTCAATTGGGACAACTAGGTAAAAGAACTTGAAACAAAGTTCTCAGATAGAATGGAAAAAAGAGAAGTGAAATGGAAGATTGAGGAGTTTAGGCAAGAAAGAATACATATCCAAGACTTCTTGATCAAGTTTGAAGTCCTCAAATAAAAGGCTAATACAGATAACCCCCATGCACTCTTCTTATTAAAAAAGCACATTTGCCCTGACATCATCAAAACTATCATGGAATATCTATCAGACTACCAATCTGACACTTACAAGGAGTAGATAAACTCTATCAGTACTGTTAGAAAGAAATATAAGTTTACAGAGATGAAGCATCAACATATCACTGGAAGTGATATTACCTATAGAGGTTGAGGACAGCCAATGGAGATTGGCTGAATGACCCCTCAGTATAGGGATAAAAGCAATCCCAAGTGCTACAACTGTAGCAAATTCAGCCACATTGCAGCCAAATGCCCTGAGCCAAAGAACACACATGCTCTAGCCAACAAGGTCTAGTGCTACAACTGTGGCAAATTCAGACATATATTAAAACATTATAGAGTCTCACAAAGCAACAAACCCAGTATTAGAGAGTTGACAGAGACTACAGGAGAAGAAGAGAAACTATAGGAGGAGGGTTTTCCAGAAGGCTCAAAGTAAAGCATATGGACTTTCAAGCCAATAGACATAAAGTTTCAATACTATAATATATTATTCCTTAATGACAAAACCCAAAGCATGAACTTATCACAACTCTCACAGTAAACCAATGAGCAACAGTCAAGGCTCTTATTGACTCAGGATGTACCTACACCTATATATCAAAAAACATGGTCAAAAAACTAGGAATCTCTCTAAAACCCATAGAAGAGCTCTTGGAAGTTTTCAATGCAGATAGTAGCCAAAGTGGTCACAAACTAATCATGGACTATGTGGACATTACCCTAGACACCAAAGGACACAAGGAACAAGTTGAATGGTAGTCACAATACTAGAATCAGTAGACATCTTTCTGGGACATGACTGGTTAACACATCATAATCTGGAAATTGACTGGGAGAACAGCATTATTAGGTTCACAAGGTGCTCCTCCAGTTGCAAATTCACTCATCAGGATATCTGCATTGAACCTCATATTTGGAAACTCTAGGACAAAGGAACAGATGAAGAAGAAGAGAAAAAGCAACCTGACCCAACCATTGCTGATGATCTACCAAAGTACATAAAGGAATATACCCACCTATTTAACAAGACCAACTTCAACTGACTCCCAGATCACACTCAGTAGGACTACAAAATCAAACTCACTGACACCACACTTTCTGAACTCAAGATAAAAATATATTCCATGACTCTGAAAAAAGAAGAACTCAATACATTCATTGATAAAAATTTGAAATCAGAAAGAATCTGAATTTTAAAACCACAATATGTAGCACTTTGCTTCTTCATTCCCAAAAAGGATAATTCAAAACAATTGGTACAGGACTACAGAAAGATTAATCAATATATGGTGAAAGACAAGACATCTATTTTCCTGATCAGCAAAGTTGTGGACAGACTAAAAAACACCAAACTATTCAACAAGTTTGATATTATCTGGAGTTATAACAATGTTCACATTAAGGAAGGAGATGAATGGAAAGCCATATTCCTAACCAATCATAGTCTATTTGAACTCATGGTTATATTCTTTGGATTATGTAACTTTCCTGCCACATTTTTATGCATGATGACCACCATCTTCTGAGAAATGATCTTCAACAGTACATTGATAAATTATATGAATAACTTCTTTATTCTAGCCCAATCTGAAGCAGAGCTACAAGAACAAACTTTAAAATTTTTGAAAATTGCTGCTCAACACAACCTGTATTTCAAATGATCAAAATGCAAATTTAGAGTGACTAAGGTACCTATACTAGGAGTTGAGATGGGAAATGGGAAAGTAGAAATAGAACAACAGAAGATCAAAGCTATATAGAACTGAAATACTTCTTCTAATATCAAAGGAGTGAAAAGCTTCCTAAATTTCATAAACTTCTACAAGAGATTTATTGAAGGTTTTAGCAAAATTGCAGGACCTCTCAATACTCTTAAGGGAAAAACAGAGTGGAGATAGAGAAAAGATGAACAAGAAGCATTTGATATTCTAAAACAGCACATTATAGAAGAGCTAGTCCTAACCCTCTCTCAACCAGACAGCAAGTTCAGAGTCAAAACAGATCCATCAGAGTATGCCATAGGTGCTATACTATTCCAAGAACAAGATCACAAATGGCACCCCATTGCATTTATGTTATGTACAATGAGCTCTGTAGAAAAAAACTATGAGATCTATGACAAGGAACTTCTAGCCATCATGGAAGCCCTACATGTCTGGAGACAGTATCTTCTAGATGCCAGAGAGACATTCAAGATCTGGACAGACCATGAAAACCTGAAATGCTTTAGAGAGCTACAAAAACTCAATAGGAGACAAATATAATAGTATCTCAAGCAATAGAACTTTGACTTTATAATTTAGCACATACTCAGCAAGTCAAACTCCAAGGCTGACATTCTGTCACATCAAGACAAGCCCAATTGGCAGAAAGAGGACAAAATGGTTATTTTTCTCAAAAGTAAATTTATCTAATAGATAACCACAGAAGAGAAGATGATCACCCTTGTAGTGTTACTTTGGGAGATGTGTTTCAAAGTTCTCATTGGGATGGACTTAGAACAACAAATCCAAAACTGCAACATCAAGGAGACTGAGGTACTCAGGAATCTAGAAGACCCATTAAAGAGTTTTTCTCAGATAGACAGTCTAGTTTATTACCAAGGGTGAATCTATGTTCTCCTACAGAATGACCTGCAAGGACAAATCATCTGGGAATTCCACAATGGACCAGATACCAGGCACCCAGAACAACATTGGACATTAGAAGTACTGACAAGAGACTTCTGGTGGCCTAGCATATGATGAGATATGAAGAAGTTTGTAAACAGTTGTGATATGTGTCAAAGGACACAGAGCTATAGAGAATGGAAAGCAGCACTACTACATCTCTTACCAGTCCCAACACATCCTTGGGAAGAGATCTCAGTAGATATAATCAGTCTATTGCCTCCCTCTAATAGACACAATGCTACTCTTGTTATCATTAACTATTTCACCAAGATAATATGCTTGATCTCCACTACAGTATCATTAATAGCAGGAAAACTTGTAACACTATATCAGGACCAGATCTGGAAGCTCCATGGCTTGCTGAAAAAGATTATTAGTAATCAAGGGCCACAGTTTACATCAAAGTTCATAAAAGAGTTATATAAAGCCCTCAAGATCAAACACAGCTTATTGACAGCTTATCACTCACAAGCTAATAGGCAGACAGAACAGATCAATCAAGAAGTTGAGAACCTCTTATGAAAATGCATGTCCTATAAACAGAATAATCATATATTCTGGCTTGCTACTGCAGAGTTCTATTATAACAATAAGCAACACTTAGCAACATGTCACTCTCTATTCTTTTTGAACTATGAAAGACATCCATAGAAGAGCATCACAACTTCTGTGTTGCCAGCACCAGTGGTGAAAGATTTTGTGATAGATCTGACAAAAACATAAGAAGCAGCAGCAAACAGCATAGAGGAAAACTGGAAGAGCATAGTAGTTATGTATAATAGGAAAAGAAAAAGAGCATAGCCCTATTAGATTAGAGATAGTATATAGTTAGAAGCTTCCAACATCATAATGAATTACCCCAGCAAGAAGCTTGGTTACTGGAAATACAGACCTTTCTCCATTTCTAAGTTAATTAGAAATAGTGTATATCACTTAAAGCTGCTAGACTAATAGGTCATTCATAATATTTTCAATGAAGTGCTTCTTTCACTAGCAAGATACCCTGAGTTTGAAGTCCAGTAAAAATTCACACCTCTGCTACCAGATTTGATTGACTCTGAAAAGGAATGGGAAGTAGAAGAAATCTAAGGTCACTGAAAACAGAATAGAGATATACAATATCTGGTATATTGGAAAGAGCATAGTGATGAGGAAGATCAGTGGTTACCAAAGTCTCACTTGTCAAATACAGAGGAGGTAATCTAAGAATACCATGACAGGTTCTTGGAGTGAACTTAATAGAGAAGGGGGGTGAAACACAAAAATTCCATAAAAAATATAACAAAACTACAGACCTAGTCAACATAACCTGCCTAATATACTTGCACTATCTACTCTACCCAAAGTCTATATTGCTATCCTCTCCACTTCTGCTATTGCTCTCATCACCATCACTACTACTACTAACATCACTGCTGAATGTGATTATTCTGTTGACTGCAACATTATATACCCAGATGCCCTCCTAAGATGCTCTCACTCTCTTCTCACTCTTGAAGAAATCTGAAGCCCCCTTGCCTACCACACTCTAAGCAGCTAAATACTCTATAGCCAAGATCCAACTTCTAGCCTTTAAATCTACAGAAAGGGGCTGTAATATCTGAAATAGGCTGTGTTGATCTAGAGATAGTAGAACTATGCAACTAAGTCTTATAAGGTCTTTTATATGTCTACAATGACCTGGCACACACCATCAACTCCCTTACTGTCCTAGAGGAGTAACTAAAGCTCTTTACCAACTCCACCCACAGTATTGCCACCATTCTTGCAGATTTAGAAGGAAATACTATTAAATTGTGTATAAGAGAATATTGAGATGCTGTTATACAAGAATTTATGAAAAAAATCACTGCCACACTATAATATATCAGAATTACCTATTTAGTACCCAAAGCCCACTCCCTCTAATGCATCCTTACCCAACACCTCCATAAATACACTAGTATTGGAGAATAATTTATCATGGACCACATTACTTAAGTTACCAAATCTTATGCATGTACTGATCTCTACCCTGCTTCTCTACCTATGGATAAGTGCACTTCTCTGCTCCAGAAACTGTAGAAATACAAGAAGAACCTGCTAAAGAACCTGCTGGCAGCAAAGATATTGAGATATATGACTATGACTCTAATTACATTCTTGCTAAAGGCATAATGGGACTCATGCTAATTGAAGATGCTCATACCTTATATGACTTTCTTCAGAAACATAACACTAACTTTCTTAGAGTCTCTATGCCTACCTACTTCATTGTCTCAAAACAGTTCTATACTCTTTGCAAACATAGAGAAAGTGATAATGAATATTGGGCTAATGTTATTGACAAGTTTCTCAACCAGTATACCAACTCCCAAGCATAATACAAATAATAGCCTATTGTTATTTACAAGAGAGGCTCTGACAATGCTCCTTTCTTCAATAGTCATAATATTCACTATTTCTAGTTCACTATTGCCCATGTCAAGAAAGACCTTGCAAGGTTCATTGTTGATGGATAGAAGATAGAGCAAAGCTCTCTTAACATCTCTTTCCACTGTATATATAAAGTACATGAGAGATACCTCTTCTATCACCAAGGACTACCATTACTCCCAACAGATATCTTTCTATTATTATATTATATGTTAGCAAGGATCTTTGAATTAGTTACCTGTTCATAAGGACATGAACCCTGAGGAGAAGGTGATGTTATGACTCTGGATAGTTTACTCTGCATAGGACTCATGGACCCCAGTAGACTGTAGTATCTATTTTCTTCCTACTCTATGTTACTCTGTATTGTTTGTTCTTTCTTACTCTGTATTACTCTGTGCTACTAGTATAAGTACCTTAGGTAGAGGGCTGTATTTCTTATGCTTTACCAATTATACTTTTCTCTTGATCATTCTCAAGCTTTTATCTTTGCTGCAACTTGAGTTCATTTTTCAAGATCATAACAACAGAGAAAATAACATTACTATTGGAGGAGACAAAACAATAGAGTCAAAAGAAAATGTCTGATAAGCAGATAACACAACCTTTCCTTTCTCATGTACCACTACCTTTACTCTGGGATGTATTCTCCTTTGCAGTCTTGCTGCTCTCTGGGTCATTCACAGACTGCACTATCTGTCACTTTAGAGTTCACAACATCCACTCTTTATCACTGCTGGGATGCTTGTGACATCCACCAGCTCTCTCAGTGTTGAGTTTGAGTTCACTTCTCCATTGCTTTTCTCTCATGAGAGAGCAGTCTCTTCCTCTTCTGCCTTCTCTCTCCTGCTTCTTTCTGCTTTAGTAGTTGGTTAGAGCCCTTCTGCTGATCTGGGCATGCTCTGGTGTGCTTGGACCATGCCTATCCCCTAGTCACCTTTGTAGCCCCCAAATCCACAGTTCAGCTAAATAAGCTGCTGCTATTTCAGTTGAGCACTTCTTTGTGCTTGACTCACTTCTCCTCTCCTGGGCTGGTTACCCACTGTGCCTGCCCTCTCCAGTGTCAGCATTTTGTCAGCACCTCTTTTGGTATTGAGTTGAGTTCACTCCTCTATCTTCTTCTCTTCTCTCTACAAGGTTGTAGCTTTGCACCCCTGCTCTTTCACTGGTCATCATGGAAACCCCATGGTGGTTGCCTTTAGTGGCACCAGCTTCTTTTGAGGGAGCTCCATGCCCTCTCGCTGCTGGCTGCTAATACAGCTGGCAACCAATTATCTCCACACTCCTAGTGAGTGCTTATTTCCAATGCACTATCAGGTCAACTCCCTTGGACTGCATTTGTTAGACCAACCTTTTGTTCAGTTGGTGACTGGAGGATTGGGAAATTTAGACTTGGGTTGTATGGACAGTTACTCTAGTTAGCTATGACCAGTTAACTATATAGTATAGCCTAACAACATGCATTTATCATAGTTCCTGGGCTCTCCTGGGAAGCAGACTGCTATTGCACACTGCTTTATAAATTTTTGATCTTAAAAAAAAAAAAAAAAAAAAGATAAGCAGATGACAAAAATGAAAGATATATCTCATCACTGAGGATTGCAAATCTCAAAGACTGATTGATCACCTTTCAAGTTAGTGCTCAAGTTTGTTATGCATCCATCTTTTCTAAAAAAAGCCTTGAACTACCAGTTTTCTGGAACTAGTTGTCAATTCAATTACTTTGCATATATAGAGTAGTATATGCTATTCTTATAGTTTTGGATAAATCTTTCAAGCTATCTTTACAAGATATTGCCACTTATAGAGTAAGGTCACTATAAGGCAAGCAATATTTCTATCAAATATATAACTCAAAGTATCTATCTGTATCCAAAATTTAGTCTCTGTACATCTCTTAAGTAGAGATCAGCTTTTATACTTGATAATTGCAATGTATTTTATATATATATCTTTTTGAACAGATTTCCATATTCTACTGTCTATTAGGATGTTACTTTATTCTTTTCACTACTTATTGTCTCTTTTTTGGAGTAAATACAAAATAAATAAACTATTCATGCTTTTAATTACCAGTAAATTAAAAGAATATAGAGTAATAAAGGTGAAATAAGAGTAGATCTGAAGTCAACTATCCTTATTAGGCTGATTGGATCAAATTGATGCTTATTATCATAAATAAGAAAAGGAGACTTTTTTCAATATTCCTTGCAGCTATGCAGTATTTTTTTTTTAATTTATAAATTTGTAACATAGTATGTGATAGCAGTCTATACTTAGATTATAGATGCCCAAAAACTATGATAAATACATACATTTCTTCAAGCTATACTGTATAGATCAGTCTACAGTAAAAGAAAAATAGTCTATCTCAGCTTAATTTTAATATTCTATGAGTCACTAATCTATTGAAGTGTACTAGACCTAACAAAGACAGACAGAAGGCACTCAGCAGATGCACTGATGCCAGAAAGCTGCTCTATCCTAATACTTGTCCTCCTGTCTCTTGGAATTAGCATCTGAAACAGCTATCTACCCTTTTTAGTCCTAATTAGCACAATGTGCCAACTAGTCCTGATCAAAGCAGTGCTGCCAGTATGGGCACCTGTAGTTATACACACTATGCAAACTATCACAGTTTACACAATGAGTGATATGAGAGCATAGAGCTCTCTTAATAGTTGCTAGTATAAGAGAGTTAGCTATAAGATTACCATGATAATAACTAGCAAAAAGATAAGCCTCAGAGTGAGGCATAGAGCACTGCAGACAGCAAGGTGTCTGTGAATAGCAAGCATAAGTAGAGTGCCCCCAGCACCAGCAATGTTGGCACACAGGAACATTGGCATAGGACTAAGCAGTCTGCATAGGACAGAAAGCTGGCCAGAATTAGAAGAAGTTAATCAGGCCCTTAGCTGCAGCATCTGATTGAGAGTTAACAACATTAAACTAGACTATAGCCAGGTCTAAATGTCAGGAGTTTTGCATAACTTGAATAGAGTTAGCAAGGACAAAGAAAGAGGCCATGTGTAAACACACTATGACTTTCTTCATGTAATCTAAGTCTACAGAGTCCATAGTATCCAGTCTGAAATATAGAACATCTATAATCTTAAGATAAGATTAGGATAAGAGGAGAGTGGCCTAGACCTTGTGGCCCAGATAACAATAAATGGCAGTAGTGACAAGCTGAATTTCTTTAGCTGTTACTATGTAAGAAGTAAGGAGGGAGATCCTCCCATAAGCAGTGATATAAGAATTAACCCAAAGGTCAACATTAGCCAATGAGCAGTTAGCAATGCCAACCAGAGAAAGAAAAGTAGAGGTAGCTGGGACTACTTCTCACTTGACAAGAATCTGATACTGGGAGAGCCCTATAACAGTAGATTTAATCTTTCTACAGGAAGGCAGAGGAGGTATCAAAGCCTGATGCATTGTAATAATGCAATCAGATGGGAGATCAGAAACTGTCTTGGCCAAGTTAACTAAGGCAGTGATATTATGAACAGTATTGGCATATAATATTTTGGGGGCTAGAGCTGTAGAAAGAGTGGGATGCTTTGAAGATCTAGGGCAGCCTAGGAGAGAGAGGAGGGCAAAAAGCTAGAGGACAGACAGTGGCCTTAGAAGGAGGTATATATATAGAGGAGGTACTAGAACAGCTGACTCAGCTAAACATAGGTTAAAGGTTGGGGGCCTGGAAGTGGCTAGAGGACTATAGAGGCCAACACTGACTTCAAGTCAGAGCTCTCTGAAAGAGAAGTATGGAAGGGCAGCTTGTGCCAACTCTTAGTGATAAACTCATTCACCAAAGCAGTAAGTGAGGGAGTCAGGCATGCTTTATTGCTTTTAACAGTCCAAGTGTTACAACTCGTATGTTTCTGGACAAACCCAACTAATACCGACTGCTTCTGAATTATTCTGTTTCCTTTCCTACTGTTTTATATCTTACCATTTCTTTGTATATCATTTGTTTCCAAATACTCCCATATACTTCCACTTATCTCCCGTTCGATTCCGTTCACCTTTTATTTCTGTCGATTATTAGTTCTTATTCCTTCTATGCCCTTCTGCTCAATACCGATGGTTTCCATTCCGCCTTCACGTTTCCTTTTATATTACACCAGCCTTTTATGATTTTATTCATACTTCATATGTCACTGCCCATTTCCCTTTCTATGCCTGCTCTTCATACTATGTCATTCCTCTTCATTATCTCTCTGTTGTCTCTATCACATGCTCATCATGTCACATAGTTTTCTGTTTATTCTACCTTCTTGTTTATCACTTTCCAACATTTTCCATAGGTATATAAGTAGCAGATTACTGTTCATGTATTCTCCAGTCTGATAATCAACTTAGTTCAATGCTTTTGATTATTCCAACTTTAAACTATTTGTCTCTTCTGTTTCCTCTAAGTCTCAATCTCTTGTGTTCCTAAATTGGACCACTGGCAGTGGAACGGCACAGCACATAAGCTGAAGCCAAGGTCCAGTCCTGACTCCTTCTGATCTCGCACCTCTGCCTCTGCCTCTGTCTCCGCGTAGATTGTCTCCAACCCTTTCTGACCCTTCCATGTCTATTCCCTCTCAATCCCATCTCAGAACTTAACACCAAGGCTTATTGCTCTAAGAGGCAAGTACTGTAGTAACATCACCAACAGCTCTACCAAGCATGTGGGAGTTGTCAGCAGTAGGGATGTCCTTATCTGGAGGAACTATACTAAAACAAGACAACAGATGAGGAGCAGGGGAGGAAATGAATACCAACTCTCTGCCAGTAGGGACAGAATAGGATGAAGGAGTAATAGTACTTCCAAAAACCTGAATAGACAAAGAGGTTGGAGGGGCCATCCTCAAGACATGCAGAGTGAGGCCTGTTTGAGAGGCTTTCCTGTAGGCTTGCTGACCCAGATAAGATAGACTAGCAAGTATAGAGAATTTGGGCTCAGAGAGAGTAGGAGTAGTAGGAGAGGACATTCTAGAGTCTCTCACTCTAGTGATAACTAACTCCATATCATAACCTTAGTCACTGTCCCATAGATGACCCAATAGACTGGTCTAACACTTACTAGAGTTGTCAGCTATAGCATAAAAAATTCACTTTAAAATCTCAATATCAATGATGATGGCATATGGAAAAGAAGAAATAGTATAGCCATACAGTGTAGGCAACTCAGCAAAGTTTGGTAGACAAGGCTTCAATTTTGATATATTGAAAGTTTATAAGTTAAGTGATAAAAGAACTTCCAGATAATGTGTGGACCTAGCTAGCTCTTTGAGACAAGTTATTCTCACAAAACAGACATCTGCAGATATTAGCTATACTATTCTAGTACTGTGCTGATCTATCACATAAAAATATGATTTATATATATAAGTATATTGTTATAGAATATATAGCTCTAGAGTAGCTGTCTTTCAGAAAACTGTCATGCCTAATCTTTGGTATGCACATTCTCATACTAGCCAATGCAATACTTGGTACCAGAAGGATGGTTTAAATTAGACCTGCACAATAACTAGCAGATACAAATGAGATCTATATCATCTTAGAGAGCTTAGAGCTATAACTGCTGCCAGCATCTCTAGTGTATTAATACCAGGAATATACTGACAATACCTGTCAGGTATACTACAGATATATAACTCACCATGCTGGTATATATCTAACTTAATTAGTTTACCAAATATATTTATATTATCTTATAGAGTTTTTATATTGCAGTAGAGTACACCATATATGACAGATATATACATATACTCATACTAAGTTTTTAATGCACTAGCACATGAGATCATCAAGCCACAGGTAGCTATAACCATTGTTGTGAGAAACTAAAATAGTTTAGCATAGTTGTTGAGAAACAGAGATAATGAATTGGAAATAAAATGAAATATAATCAGGTGAAAGATAAGATAGTGATAATAGGAGACAGACACAGTCACATACATATTTCTATACCATATAAGCTCCCACAAAATACTATATCTATACTTACACTACTACATCCTAGTATAGATGAGCTAAGTACACCAAAGGTGCAGCAGGGTGCAGCAAGATGTAGATATAGGTGTTTATATAAATAGGTGTGGAAGGATGTGCCAAAGTCTTCATCACCATTGTTCATGCCCACTTTTATAGTAAAGAAGTAGAAATAACAGCTATGAATGCCTATACTCACAAATCACATGATAAGTATCCCAGCATTTGACACTCATTTTGTCCTTTGACACTTATTTCCCTATGGAATATAATTAAGAGTCTGCATAACATTAGATCTACTCACTATGTACACTTTGATATCAAATCTAACATATATTTCATATGAGAGAAGAATACTGTTGGTATAAGTTGGATTTTTATGATGCTATTAGCATATATTTGTGTGGATTGGAGGTTTGTCTATAGTATGTCTATTTCTGAACTAGCAAAACATCACAGGGTCACAAACTACATAATCCAGTAATGTCTTGTAGAGTAGCAAGGAGACTTAAAAGTACAGTGTCAATCAGGTGTGTAGTAGTATCAAAGTAGGAACTGAAGAGCTACACATGTGATAATGTCACTATGATGCAGTAGTTATTGTGATAGGGTCCTAGAGTTATTGCGGGAGAGTGTGGGTATTGTAGAGTATAGGTGCAGTTGTATAATACTGTGCAAGAGATGTAGCAAAGATACAGGAGGGTGTGGAAAGATGTAGGAGTTAGTATATGAAAAGTGTGATACATGTAGTAGGTACACCAAAGTGCAGGAGCCCTGGGCTAGTTTGATAGTCAGGATCAGAAAAGAGTAATATATGTACATAACATATGAATAAATAGTTAAAGTTGTTATATCATATATTAGGTATAAGAGTATTACAAATTAATCAGTTACATAATCATCATAAAACAAGGATGAAACTAATTTAACAAGTCTTGCATTGAGATCATTCTAAACTATCTAAACTATATGCCTTGAAGAAGTGTATATCTTGATATCTCTGTAATACTTCCACTCATTCTCCTCCTCTAGGTAACCAATCCACTTAACTAGGTACATCCACAGATCACTTCTGTTCTAGTGTGATTTATGCTTTTTATAGTCTTTTGTATAATCAAAATTATATATTGCCTGTCAAATTTCACTATTGTGCCTAATTCATTATTTTGTGCTGTAAAACAAGTTAAGTTGAGAGATTGGATAATAATACCCAGAACAAGAACTTTTAACAAAAGATCAGTGCACTGAAGATGTGGGACAAGTGTAGTAGGTGTGGTAGGGTACAGTAGAGCAGAGTCCAGATATCTCATAGATATTGAATTGCTAATCTTTTGGTATAGTATGTACTCACATAGCAAAAAAAACTAATATAAATTGATGACAATTGGCAAGCCTTGTAGACTCACTGATATGTTCTTTATCTAGTAAAGATTGTATATGGCCAAGATATAGGAAAGTGCAGTATCATATGTAGTAGTGTGACAGTAGCATCTGATCACATGGAGACCTGCTGATTGGGTGTAGACTTGGTATAGGTGTCCTTATGATAAAAATTTAGGTACAGTAGTGCAGATGCAGGAAATTACAGGTATCTTATACCACACTTCCCATCCCACTTGTTTTCTAAGGATATACAGTCTCTAGCTTGATATCAAATAATAGTAAATACTCATATATTGATATCTTCTATACTGTTATTCAAGAAAGTCAAGTAAAATTGAATATATGTGCATATACTAGCCATTGGAATATAAACACAGTGAGTGGTAAGAAAGTGCCCCATAGATAATACTATATGTGATAAAGGTCTGATACCAGCCTAGTTGATGAGCAGTGTTATTGTAACTTGTTACTGTAGAGAGGCTGCTAGGCCAGATACTATAGCCTCACATCTGAGGCTTGTAGTAGAGGGCACCACTTAGAATGCAAATCACTGGGGCTGATTATTTTGGACACTTTTAGTATTTTCAAGATTTCAGAAATTCTTGATAGCATCAGTGCTTTTAAAAGTATATGAGGTCTTTCAAATTTGATAAAATATGATATTAAATACAAATACCTTCTGATACTTGACCTTTGAAGCAGAGATAAAGCAGATAGCAACATAAATAACATAGCTCCCCTGTTGACAGCTTGTCAGATCAAACATCAAAAGTGTATATTTACAAGAAATATATAACTATCAACAGATTTAGCTAGTTACAATAACAAGTGTATTGGTGAGTCAAAATTGGTGAGTATGGGCATGAATCTCACAATCAGTGACCATTATTAGCAAGCAAGAGCAGAATATAGGATAAGAGGCCATTAGATATTGTTTAAAACTATGACACTCAATCATGAGTAATACTCACATTCTATCATAATTAAATCACACAATTTTCAATCCTTATCATACTTGGAGAAACAAAGAGTAGAGATTCTATAGTACAAGTGTACTATATGTTAATATGATATATTTGAGCATATATATTTAAAGAGACAGGATAATGGACAGAGTGTTCTCTGAGAGAATAGTACTATAGTATTATTAGAACAAGGAAGCAAATAGTACAGTGGTACCATCACTTCAGTAGCTGGAATAGTACAGCAATACTATTACCTTTAATATAGTAGATAGTACTGTAGTACTATTGTGGTAACCAGATAAACAGTATCATAGTATTATTACCTTAAAGAAACAAATAATATCATGATACCATTCTATTGGATGTAATAATAGTACCACAGTACTATCACATTCACCAGAATAGAATCATGGTACTATTGGAATAAGGAAGCAAATAGTACAGTAATACTGTCACTTCAGAAATAGTACTATGATACTATTATCTTGAAAAGCAGATAGTACTGTAATACTATTGTGGTGATGAGACAGATAATACTATAATACTATCATAGTGACAAGGCAGATAGTACTATAGTACTATTTGGACAATAAGAATAATAGTATCATAGTACTATTGTGGTCACCAGATAAATAGTATTATGGTACTATTGTAATAACAAGGCAAAAAGTACCATAATACTATCATAGTTACCAAACAAATAGTACTATTATACTATAGCAGTAGCAAGAGCAAATAGTATTGTGGTACTATCATCTTGGCTGATGGAATAATATCACTGTACTATTGCAGGAGGGATGAATAGTACAATCATACTATAACATGTTTATAGTCTTATGTCAAGAGGCATTCTTGAGATAGCTATAATACTGTGAAGTTCACATTACTTTTTCTATCTCAATCTGATCTTGTAGCACCATTTAGTATATTATACAAAGATTAATACACCACTAATACCACTGTCTTTTCTCTTCCTCCTCAGGCAGTTTATAATTGGCATCCAGTGTTAATTTTATTTCTGTGATTTAATGATACCTATATGTATAAAAATTAGCAACCTTCTCTATAACTTCTGTATTATTTGTATCAGTGCTGTCAGAGTCTATGCTCTCTGTGAACAACTCCTCCAGAGTATAGCCAAAGATATACTTGAGAAACTGCAGAGTACAAAGCATATGATAGAAATAGAAAGGCTCTGACCTCATTCTCTTAGTAACTCACTCTCCATTGATGATGGCCTTGACTTTCCAGGTCTTCCACATGAGGTAGCCAGCTGGAGTGACCCATTTATGGCAACTGCAGTGGAGATGATCAGAGTATCAATCAACTCCATTAAATTATTCAGTGTTCTGACTTTAAAAGAAGGGAATACTCCAAATCATGATGGGACTCTTGAGATTGTTGATCTCTTTTATGATACAGTTCTTGTGGATGTAGTGGTAGCAGATATAGTTCTTCCAATTATTCATGAGCATTTCCAATATAAAATAATAATTGGCAGTAGCAGCATTGAGGAGGTAGTTAGGATCGTTGCAAATGAGTTTCCATATCACATTGGGAATCACTGGCTGTTCTTTGCTATTTCAGCATCCAGCCACTATTAGGCAAGTTGGCAGTGACTAACTTGAAATTGCAGCTCAGTAACACAAGGCTAGTTAAAAATATGAATCATATCTTCATCAGCCCAAAGTGCATGCTTTTTAGCCTGCTTGTCCACTGCTCTTTGAGCTGTCAAGAGCTTGCTAGCAGAGGGTCTCATATATGAGACATCTACAATGATATAGATCAGAGATTAACCAAAAGTGACAAGGTAGAGAAAAATACACCAGCTATTTTGCCATTCTTTATTCTAGTTATTTTCTCCTGCTCTTTACTCTTCACCTCTGCTGCTGCTTTTCCCTTTTATTTCCTCTGCTTCTTATTGGACACTGCACCATCATTGTCAAATTCCTTTTGTTACTTTCTATCTTGTGCTAGCAAAGAAATTAGTACTAGGATCAACATAGAGAGAATAGTACAGACCAGTGCCTTGTTCTTTTCCAACTGTAGCTTGGGGCTTCTGTTAAGTCCCATCCTTATTAGAGCTAATCTCCATGTATTTTGAGATAACATTGAGCATAATAGAAATCAGATCATATAGAGATAGGAACTCACTTTCAGACTATTTCTGTGTTAGTTTTGGTTTCATTACTTGAAGCCTCAATTGCTGGTGAAGATCATCTTCTGCAGTCAAACTATTAGATCACAATCAATAAATGTCAGAAATAACATACTGTTATCAGCTATCACAAGCCTCATCTCCAATTCTTTCTTACTATTGATAGTTATCTGAATACTTTTATCTTCAGAGTTGTTCTAAGAGATATTGGTAGTTGAGCTTATACAGAGTGTTAGATGATGTATGAAATAGAAAGATTTTATATTATACTTACTTGTGATATAATCCATAGAAAGGTTGTTGATGCCAGATGTTGATAAGGCAGCAATATAGAGAGAGACAGATGGCAGAGTACAAGCAGTCAGCAGATCAGAGTCTATGAACATTTTCATGACAGAGTTCATGAGTGCTTGAAGTGGAATTGGTGAGGAGATTACTGGCCTGCTCAAGTTCACCAGGCTCATTGGTGAAGTTCTATGACTTGCAGTAGTTGAAATAGAGCTCACAGAAGAGTATTTCTGCTTCTGAAATTATTTTTTATTTATTAAAGTAACAGTAATATCTGGAAAGCAATTTATTACCTTTGAGGCTGTGGTGGTGTTATTCTCTCTGCTTAGTGTACCTTCTTGATTTACAACCATGGCCTGGTTTTGATGCTAAGATATTAGTTTATAAACATACAGATACTCAAACAAATATAAGTCTGCATACTAGACTCAAACCTGTAAGTGTAGTAAGTTTGATCTCAGCTCTTTTCAACCACAATTTGGCAGTGGAGATAGCTGAGTGAGCAGCATAGAGTTATTCTATTTTTACAGTACATATTAATATCAGAAAAAAATTAGATTATTAATTCAATTTAATATGTATACTCTTGGAAATGTTCTTCTTAGATTGAGCTAGAGCCTCCAGCTCAGCCTTCTCCTGCTCAGCTGTGACAATCTCTATCTTTGTTATCTTGATCTTCTCCTCAAGGAAGATAATTTCTGAATAGATTTAGTCTCATTGATAATATCTATATAGCAATTATAATTTAGTACTTACAAGACCTCTGGATTTCTGTCAACATAGTGAATGAGGATGAAGAAAAAGTTTCACCAAACTCTTTTTCATCACACTCAGAAAAAAAGTAAAAGATTTCAGCTGTCCAATGATTGTTTGATATAACATATGTACTAATTATGCTAATTAGATTTGTAGTATTTATGAATTGACCAGCCCAACAAGCTCTCTTCCCCTTTCAGCCTCTCAAGAACATCTTTCCTAAAAAATAAAGCATAGCAAATTTGATAACTCTTCTCCCAAACTAAAATCTCATAAGTCAGTAAATTATCACAAAACTGGACAACTGTTCCAGAATTATACTGCAGAGTGACACCAAAGTCATTGTGAAGATAGTGAAACTGTCAAACAAGACAATTAACTTGCTGATAGTCTAACTGTAATCTGTGATCAATGAAGTCACATGAGTCATTGAGCTTTTCAGTAATCTTGCTGAGTAATTCACTCTCCTCCCTCTTTCCTTGTGGTGATGTTCTATATCTTCTCTCATAGCTTGTAAATTTGCAGTATATGGCAGTATGCTTCTTGAACAAGGAGATGCCAAGAGATCTAGTTCATATAGGAGAAACAGTAAGCAGGACAGATAGATATAAGGTATAGAGAGCATTGGTGAGTAATATATTAGTTGATTATTGTCAGTGATGCTCATATTTTTAGAAGATTCACTGAATGGCACATGTGCCAATGTGATTCAGACCATATGGTGCAGCTCTACATACTCTCTGATTGGCTGACTTCATCTTACAAATATCTAGTCTAACACCAAAATTCTTTTTTTTCTTCAACCACCAACTTCTCTCTGCTAGATCAACTAATGCCAATGTCTGCTCAGAACAGTGCTTAGCACCCAAGGTCTATGAAGAGCTGGATTGTGGCAATAGTCAGTCTGGTCTCAGATAAGAGAAATATAATGTTCTCTCTACTCTCTACTATCTGAAGAGCTAGTAGTATAGCATGTTGTCTTTGAGACAGCTATAGAAGTATTTATTGCTAGTCACAGAGTCCATAAGGCTCTTGGACATACTTCTTCAGAGTGTTTGTCCCCAGTGTCCCCCCATATCACCACTGTTTCAGAAATAATAGGCTAGCTCTAGTGTGTGAGCTCTTATTCCATTAGATATGGAGGCTTTTCTTGCTAGTTTTATAGTTTTTGAGTCTACCCAGTGGCTGTCCTCAGAGTGGCCACCCTGGCCTCTCTTATACTGTAGTCACCTTGGAGGTAAGGCATTCCCTTTAAGTATCATTGTGAATCATGTTGCTCATCTAAATTTTCATGTCAAAGATGCTACTCTGCTTCTGGTGAGTGTTTATTTAACCTGCTTTACTATGCTTACTGAATCCTTCCCTCCCATTGATCCTGCTATTTTTCATTCTTACTTTTGTGTAAGAGTGTTGTGGTGATTCACATCTATTCTTGATATATCAGATCTCTCATGACCCTCATATATCTATTGCTGTCTACTAGAAATCCAAGTTCTCATTTTTTTCATTGCAGGTCTGCTTGTTGCTCTTTGTTTCAGTGATATCATGATCTGGTGAACTGGTATATGTCTCTTTATCAGCTATACTGCAAATTAACTGATTAGCTTGTTAGATATTTATTTTAATATTGCATAAATATTATAAGATAAGTCTGATCTGTCTCATTGTTTGCTCTGTCACTTATCATCCCATTTCTAGATATCTGTTTTGTGTAAAACTCTGAGAAGAGATTGTAGTTAATAGATAAATATTTTTGTTTCATTGCACAGTTGTATATAGACTTGGTACACATATTGGTAGTTGAATCTCTATTACTAAGTACAAAAAGTCTTTGTAGATAGTAGCATCTTGCATGTCTTTTTATGTGCTGTATTATTCTGGACACCAGTCTTGACTATTATAACTTGTATTTATTTATTTTTGTCTATTATAAGATATAAATAGTATCAAGTACCTGTTTTTTTGCCAGTTTATAGAGCTGACCCTAATCTAAGTTTCATATATCTAATTAGATAAGCAATCTTGTGACTTAGTGATAACTAAATTTTTGTAACTGATCTATATCTTATCCAATCACTACAATATTCTGTTCTCTCAAAAAGCCTAAGACTGCTGCTGGTTTTTATAACTCTCAATCATCATTAGCTTCACTGCCTCACTTTGAGAGTGAAAATTCACCTGCTGGTATTGCTACTGTACTTAGTCATATATTTACTATAAATGACTACAATCCAGATGACTCTGATAATTCTGTATGTAACTTTAATCCTCAAGCTTGAGTATGGATTATATTAACTGTTTTCTTCTCTAGTTTTGTACTTTGTATCTCAATGGGGGTACATTGTTATTATGTTCTTCTAGTTGAGCTATTTGCAAAGACAAATATCTTCTCAAAGCTCCATTTACAGTTTCTACTCTTAGAGATTTTATTTGTTCTTATTGCTAGCAATTGTCAGAAACTACAAAAAAGAAATCATATAAAGTATGTTTTGAATATTATGAAAAATTACAATTAATTTAACTTGTTTAAGCCCTTCTCTCTTTTAGATCAGACTTTTGAGGTTATGTCCTCTATAGCATATAGAGGAAACTATCTCTTCATAAGAACTAAGTCAACTTGTGTCTTAGTTTTTCATCTCAAAGGTTTTGATCCTGTTTTCTGTATTAGAAGACTGGTTTATGGTCATTTGAAGACTTATTTTCCTGTTGATGATCTAGTTACCTCATTTTCTCTTGTAGAAATTGAGATTAATTGGAATAACAGTAGAACTAAATTTAAACAACAAGTAAAAGAACTTTCTAAAAAGTTAGAATTATAAGTTATATTATTTATTCTCTGGATAACTACTAAATCTTTTTACAGATATAATTATTTCTCATGTTTTCTCTGTACTCACTCAACACCTAATGATGGATGGTTCTGAGTAGAATGTAAACCAAAACCTAAGTCTGTTGACTCTTTGACTATATGTGAATTTATTCTTTTCACTTAGTTGTAGATCTCTAAAGCTGTCAATCTAGTTGTTTTGTTTTTTAAAAAAAAAAATTCATAAATTTATAATGTAGTGCATGATAGCAGTCTGCACCTGGGTTGGTGGCCTGGGATACCATTACAAAAGTACAACTAGAATTGACTACACAAAGGCATAACAGCTTGAAACTACCTAAATGTCCATCAAGACCAGCATCTAACAAATACCACCTCACCCTACTCAGCTTTGAGTGGAGGCCTATGACAAAATTCAAGGTTTCAGCAGTGCTGGTTGAGCACTTTCCTACCCTTGTGCTCCTTCTCCACTGTCTTCTGAGAAATTGCATTGTCATACATCGTCCTCTCAGACAAAGCTATCTTCTCAGACAACCAAGCCTGATTAAACTGATGCTGCCAATATAGATACTGTCAGTTGCTAGTGCTGTGCTCCCTCTTGCAGTTCACACAGCAGGTGGCATGAGGGCATGGGGCTCCCTTAGGAGTTGGATCCTGGGGTGGGCAGGTAGAGAGGTTACCCCTGCAGCAGGACATGTGTTGACAATAACTAGCCTCAGTATGAGGACTGGCACACTGGGGGCATCAGAGGGCCTGAGAGTGACAGGCATAAGTGGAATGTCCCCAGTGCCAGTAATTCTGACACAAAGGGACACCAGAATGGGAGCAGACCACATGCACAAAGCATGAGGCAGGGCCAAATTGGAAGGAAGAACCAATCAGGTGCTTGGCAGTAGCACCTGACTGGGAATCAAGAATATCAAACCATATAGTGGCAGTATTGGTGTGTTGGGAGTTGTGCATAACCCTAGGGGTATTTGCAAGAGTAAAGGAGCTCATCATATGGGACTTCCCCATAACAGCTCATATATTGGAGGCAGTGATCTGCTGACCATCGGCTTTAAAGAAGAGAACATTGATAACCTTGAGATAAGATCATGAACATGGGAGAGAGGCTTCAACTCCACCCTTGGCAAGAGAGAGGAGGTGCTGGACACCAGACTTAACCAGGTCAATTTCAACCTGGGTGGCAACATGTGGAGTAAGGAGGGAGATTCTCCCATATGTAAAATAGCAAGAGTCAACCTGAAGGTCGCTCTTACCAAGAGAATGATTGGCAGTCCCAACCAAAGCTGGGAACTGTGAGAAAGAGGGAAGCAGGTTAATTTTGACAAGGACCTGGCACTGGGAGGGACCAGAGACAGTAGACTTAATCTTATGCCTGGAAAGCACTGGGGAAACAGAGGTCTAATACATCACAATAATGTAATCAGATGGGAGAGTGAGAACAGTCTTGGCCAGGTTGACCAAAGACATAACATCATGAACAGTGTCAGCATAACTACACTTGACACTGGAGGGAGAAGGGGGACACTTGGTGGACCGAGTGGGCCTAGGAAGGGGAGTAGGCTTAGAAGCTAGGAGAGGATGGGCAGTGGCCTCCAAAGGAGGGTCACGTATAGGGAGAAAGGGGGTAGGAGCAGCTGAATCAGCCATTCTATGGGTCAGAGGAGGATGCTGCAGAGTATCATGAGGCAGGAGGTTATGCAAAGCTAAAGCCAAGGTAGGCATACTAAAAGAGTCATCAAAGGGCATAGTATGCTCTTGGGTAGTAAAGACATGCCCCACTATAACAGACAGGGCATGAGCAAAGCACATAAGGTCCCACTCATCATTCCAAGGCTTTCTAGCCAAGGATACAAGTGAGTCATTGAGAATAGTAACCCTCTGCACATCAATCTAGTTGTTAAAAGCTATTTTTCCTCTAGTTATTCAAAAAGAGATTTTTAGAGATCCAATAGCTTCTTTCTTTATTATTTCCTGTGGATATCCCTTATCACAAGATACCATAAGATCTAAAATCTTCAAGTTTGTAAAAGAGTGAGTTTAATGACTATTCTTTTTAATATTTACTAATATTATTTTAGAATATTTTGACTCATCTTGGAATGTCTCCAAGATGATTTTCACCCTTCTTCCTATTATGCTTTCATGCTAGAACTAACTTAAGAGCTATTTGTTCATTACAAACCAGCAGTCTGAAATAATGTTCTTGCTCTTCATCTAAATTTAAGTATATCTATAGATGGCCTTATTTTGATGAAGAAGGGTGAAGAGTATTTCTTTATCATCAAGTAAAGTCATAATCTTCTTTGACCCAATGAACAGATCATCCACCAATCCTGTTTAAGAGCTAACTCAGATTGCAGAGGCAAAGGCTTAAGGGTGAATAAGGGAAAGATACAATTGATAAAGCATAAGGATACAGGCTATACCTAGAGTACTTATATACTAGTAGTGCAGAGTAGAAATACAGAGTAACATGGAGTAAATACAGAGTAGTACAGAGTAGAAAGAAAATAGATAACACTGTCTACTACAGTCTATGAGTCCTATGCAAAGTAACTACCCAGAGTTATAACATCACCTTCTCAGGGTTTATGTCCTCATGAACAGGTAATTAATGTAAAATTCCTTCTAGGATACCAATATAATGATAGGAGAGATACCTAATAGGAGTAATAGTTGTCCTTTGTAATAGAAAAGATATCTCTTGTGGATTCTGTATGTACAGCAGGAAGAGGTCTTGATGGAACTTCTATCCTTTAATAATGAACCTTGCAAGATCTTGTTTGAACCTACCAACAGTGAACTGGGTGTGATGTTCATTGTAACCAATGAAGAAAGGAGTATTATCAGGACCTCCTTTATAAATAATAATATGATAGATGTGATAGTGGGCTTAGGAATTGGCATAGTGATCCAGAAACTTGGAAATGACATTAGCATTAGTCCAATACTTGTTGTCACTTTCTCCATATTTCCAAAGTATATAGAAGTGGTTAGGAGCAATGAAGTAGATGGGTGCCAATATTTTGAGAGAGTTAGCGTCATGCTTCTGGAGGAAGTTCTACAAGGCATAGATATTTTTAATAACAGCAGGTAGAATTATAGTCATCTATTTCAATATCCTTTTCTCCAGTGGGTTCTATAGCAGGTTCTTCATGTATTTCAACAGTCCCAGGGGCCAGGGAAGTGAATTTCCCAGTAGGGAGTAGAACAGGATAAGGGTCAGTGCAGATATAATTTTGGCAATGTGGTCAATGACAAATTGTTCTTTGATACTGTTGCATTCATAGAGGTGTTGAGTGAGGATGCATTGAAGAGAGTGAGCCTCAACTCCTTCTTGGACTCTTACTACCACCTTCTCTTTTGGGAAACTTTTGGTATTAGAGTCTAGTCTACATTGTATATGATATGTTACTATTCACTGCTCTGGGTGCTCATATTGAGGACTTGGCTATGACCTCTGATGACAAAAGTTGCAATCCCAATACTTTCAATGCTCAAGTCAAGGCTGCTGTTTTAAAGATGCCCTCTCACAAGAAATAGAAGAAGAGGAAGGCATCATGTCCTCCAAAACCTATTACTCCTGGTGGGCTAGGTTCTTCAGTTCTACTCCCTTCCACTCCTGCTCTAATGCTTCTATCTGAGCAGTCTTCTACCAAAGTTCATTCTCCTGGGGATGTTCTTCTCTCCTCTCTAATGCATGGGTCCATCACTCATCCTAATCCAACTGGCTTCAAATTTGGTCTCCTCAAACTGGAGGATCTTAATGAAAAATGGCTCAAGTCCACCACTGCTAGCCTTAACTACCTTTGGAAAGCATTCTGTCAAGAGAATGCTTCTCAGGCCTTCTCCAATATTTGCTCTAAGACAAATTGGCCTTTTATATATGCTCAGCTAATTAGTTTATTAGTTGATGCATTTTCTTTTGCTCCTCAAACTTGATATAATTATGAGCTTATTATTGACAGCAAAGACAAATTCACTGTTGCTGACATTATCAAATGAGTACTGGCATACAGAGCACCACCTCCTCCTTCTGTTGTTGCCCCCACTCCTTCTGCTATTCCTATGTCTGTTGACATACTTATGTCTATTATGGCACAAATCATACAACCAGCTTCTTCTAAGCTGATTAACTCTAAGCCCAAGGCAACTATACTGATAGCAAAAAAGCCTCAGGCTTTATTTGCTGATATTGCTAAGTCTAGACCCAAGCCTAGATCTCCAGTCTGGGCTCCTGTACCTATCAAGAATAACATTAGCCTAGTTGAGCTAGCTAAGACTTTCTCTGCTCTTCTCACTGATCACTATATATTATGCTGCACAGAATGTGTCTATTGCTGCCAAGCATAGGCTATTCTCCACCACTACTGGTCCTTTACATTGGCAAATCCTCATTCCTTTCTTTAATCCTGAAGATATTGACCTCTTCAAGCTCAGAATGCAATCTAACAATAATCTCAAGCACATAAAGTCCTTGCTTAGAATCATAATAGCTCACATTACATATAGTGGCCTCTTATTATCTACTAATAACATTCCATCAGCCAATGACCTCAAGATCATCTCCAATTTCATCTTCTCTAGTGCTAAAATCATAGTTACAGCATCTCTTCTGCATTCTCAGTCTTTTCTCAAAATTATCAATGTCCTATTCCTGGTCACTCCTGACTAAATCACACTCTTGCTCATGAATAGTGGGCTTGATATTGACTTCACTGCTAAACTGCACATTATGCACAATTTGCAACACTTAGACACTGCAACTGTATAATTTGATATCTGAGACTCTCAATCTAGCACCTCTGCCAAGAAACTCAAGAATCAATATGTGAGTATCAATAATACTCATTGTCTTATCCAGTTAGTAAAGGCCTGTCCTGGTACCCCTCAATGTCAATGATGTTAGCATTGGAGTTATCTGTCAAATATTTGCAAGGCTCAGATAATTAAATGTCCACTCTGTGCTGGACCTCACTCCAAAGTATATCATTGAGAGTACTGTGGTGCCTGCAAGGATAATGCTAAAGTCACACCTCCCATCCCTCCAACTAAAGCAGATACTCCCTGTCCTCATAATTCCTTCTGCATTAATTACAAAGTGAAATATACAGCTAATGACTATAAATGCAAGTACTGGAATTATTGTTTTAACACTGACTAGTTTATTTATGCATGCTCTGGGAACATCTAGGTTTTCTACATAGATAGCTTATATTTAGAAGAGAAGTTCTTACATAGTATATATACCTATTATTTGCTACATGATTCTTTTTTTGATATTTGACATTTTTATTATTCCTAGCTAGTATGTTATATATTAGTTAGGTACAGACTGTGATTGAGCACTGTGTTATAAATTTTTGATTTAAACAAAAAAAGAAAAGAGTGACCCTTGAATATAAGGTGGACAGTTTTGACATAGCATAGAGCAGTGGCAATTTTCTCTACAAACTCCTGCATGTCTGCTCCATAATGTCCTTCTGCACACAACTCAATTATATTGCCCTCTATATCTACAAGAATAGTAGCTAGGCTATGTGCAGACTAAATAAAGAGACTTAGCTATTCTTTAAAGACAGCAAGAGAGTTGATAGTATTAGTGAGGTCATTGTATAGATATAGAAGATCATGGAAAACTTGGTTTCATGGTTTGATGAACTCTAGATTGACATGTCCTATATCATAGATTGTAAGAGCCTCAAAGGACTTAAAGGCTAGGGGTTGGATCTTGGCTATAGTATGTAGTGCTACTTAGAGAGTAGTTAGTAGTGGAGACTTGGGTTTCTTGGAGGTTGAGGAGAGTACTGGGGCAGTTGGGTAAGACATTGGGATAGATGACATTGTAATTGATAGAGTAGTCCTTTTTAGCCATGATAACAGCAGCAGTAGTGATAACAATAAGAGCAATAGCCATAAATGCAAAAATAGCAATGTAAACTTTGCAAGAAGTGACTAGTGCTGGGGTGTTTGCTAGGTTGTGTTGACTGGGTCTGTGGCTTTGTTATGGCTTTTTTTATAGAACTTTTTTTTTTTTTTTTTTTTTTTTTTGAATTATAAATTTATTAGACAGTGCATAGTAGCAGTCTGTCTCTGGATTAGTAGCCCATGATACTGTAATGAATACATCCAGAAGTGACTACATAACTATAGTACAGATAAAAAATAGAATATGTCTATTGCAACTAGAGTTCCACAAATGCCCCCCTTCTCAATAATTGATAAGGATCTGGTCAATATTTTGGTTTTAGTGGCAACAGCCAAGTACATACCTACTCTTGTGCTTAACCTCTGCTGTCTTCTGGGAGATCTCCTAGAGTGTCTCCTGAGTGTCCAAGAGGGCCAATTTTTCAGCCAACCATTCCCAGTCAAAATAGTAATGCCAGAAAGAGCACTGTCAGTCACTAGTGCTGTGCTCCTCAGAGCAGTTTATATAGTATGTGGCATATGGGCATGGGGCTCCCATGGAGGTTAGTTCCTTGGACAGCTTGGCAGAAAGGTTACTCCTACAGCAGGAAGCATGATCATAGTAACTGGCCTTAGTGTGAGAACTAGTGCATTGGGGGCATTGGGGGCCTGAGAGCAACAGGCATGGATGGAATGTCCTTAGCACCAGCAATGCTGGCATAAAGTAATGCTGGAATAGAAGCAAGTTACAGGCATGAAGCACAAGGCTGGGCCAAATTAGAAGAAAGTTTTAATTAGGCACTTAGCAGTAGTGCCAGACTGGAAATCAAGCATGTCAAACTATATGGTAGCAGTATCAGCATGTCAAGAGTTATACATAACCCTAAGACTATTTGCAAGAGTAAAAGAAGCTGCTATGTGGAACTTTCCTATGACAGCATATATATCATCAGCAGTAATCTGCTGGCTATCTGTCTTTGAAAAAAAGACATCAACAACCTTAAGATAAGATTGCGAGCATAGAAGAGCAGCCTCAACTTCACTCTCAGTAAGAGAGAAGAGGCACTGGACACCAGCCTTCACTAGGTCTATTTTACTCTGGGAGGTAATATGAGAAGAAAGAAGGGAAATCCCTCCATATGCAAAGTAGCAGAAGTCAACCTGGAGGTCACTCTTGCCAAGAGAATAATTAGCAGCCCCAACCAAAGCTGGGAACTGTGAGGAAGAGGAAAGTGGGTCAATCTTAATAAAGATCTAATAATGAGAAGAACTGGAGATAGTCAATCTGATCTTGTACTTAGGAAGTGCTAGAGGAACAGAAGTCTGATATATCACAATAATGCAATCAGACAGGAGGGTAGAGACAGTCTTGGCCAAATTGACCAAGGATATAATGTTATGAACAGTATCAGCATAGCTATGCTTAGCACTGGAGGGAGGAAGGGGACACTTGATAGACTGAGTGGGCCTAGGAAGAGGAGCAGGCTTAGAAGCCAGAGGAGGACAGACAGTAGTCTCAGATGGAGGACTACATACTGGGGCAGAAGGGGCAGAGCTAGCTGAGTCAGCTATACTATGGATCAGAGAGGGATATTGTGGAGCATCACAGAACAGCAAGTCATACAGGGCTGAAGCCAAGGTGGGTGTATTAGGAGAGTCATCAAAGGGTAAGGTATGTCTCTGTGAAGCAAAGATATGCCCCACTGTCATGGATAGGGTGTGCACAAAATGCATATGATCCTGCTAGTCAGACTAGAGCTTGCTAGCCAAGGTTGTAAGTGAGTCATTGAGAAGATTAACCTATTGCACCAAATTGGTGGATGGGTCAGAAGGTCAGTAGCCCCAATCACCAGGGACTAGAGGATAAATACAAGGAGTAAAAACACTTGCTCCAGGGAAAAGGGTGCCAACAACCAGAGAGAGAGAAACTGGGGGGGCAGAAGTAGCAGAGTGTGATGCAGATAGCACTAGGTAGAGCTAGGGGAGAGAGAGCTCAGCAGCAGCAGAGCTATGCTTCTTCTTGTCTTTGCTCTTGTGAGAAATAGGCATGGTGAGTTCAGGTAGCCCAGTAAGGAGGACTGAAGCATAAGGAATAGAGGGGCCTGCTATTTTGGTGTCACCTCCCTGAGAAGGGCTCAACATCTCAGCCTCAGACTCCTAGATATCCTCATCTCAAGGACATATTCCTAAGTTATGTATGTACTGGCCATCAGACATAGCATAGATTCAACAATGTATGACCAATATCTGAAGATGATAGTAGTACATAGAAAAGAGAAATAATGAAACTTTTGTGTTTCACTCTTCTCCTCAGTTAGGTTCACTCTGAGAACCTATTATAGTATTCTTGGATTGCCTCCTCTGCATTTGAGAAGTGAGACTTTGGTAACTATTGATCTTCTTCATTGCTATAATCTTTCTAATAGACTGGATATTATACATCTCTACCCTATTTACAGTGACCTCAGATTTCTTCAACTTCCTATTCCTTCTTGGTATCAATAAGATCTGGTAGCAGCAGTATGGGTTTCTGCTGGATTTCAAACTCAGGGTTCTTTACTGGTGATAGGAGTACCTCATTAAAAATATCATGAATAACCCACTGAGGTGGTAGCTTGAGACAGTAGGCACTATTTCCAATTATCTCTGAGATAGAGAAAGGTCTATATCTCCAATAATCCAGCTTCTTGCTAGGGCAATTCATTGTGATGTTGGAAGCTTTCAACTATACACTATTGCTCACCTGATGGGACCAGGCTCTTTTTCTTTTCCTATCATGTACAACTACCATGCTCTTCCAGTTTTGTTCTATACTTTCTGCTGCCAATTTCCTTACTTTCACTAATTTTGCCATAAAGTCTTCAACTGCCAGTACCAGTAACAATGCTAATATGAGTCTCTTCCACAGATGTCTTCCATAGTTCAGGAAGAAGAGAGAGTAGTGTGTTGCTGAGTGTTACTTGTCATTGTAATGGAACTCTGCTGCTGTAAGCCAAGATGTCCAATTATTCTGTTTATAGGACACATACTTCTATAAGAAGTTTTCAACTTCTTGATTGATCTGTTTCATCTGTCCATCAGTTTGTGGGTGATAAGCAGTTGACAGGGCCTGTTTGATTCCAAGAGCTTTATATAGACCTTTTATAAATTTTGATAGGAATTGTGGTCCTTGATTACTGATAATCTTCTTTAGCAAACCATGTAACTTCCAGATCTGGTCTCAATATAGGACAGCAAGCTATACTGTTATCAACAATATCATAGTGGATATTACGCATATCATTTTAGTAAAACAGTTAATGATAACAAGAATAGTATTATGTCCTTTAGAGAAAGGTAGAGAACCAATTAGATCTACTGAGATTTTTTTCCATGGGTGTGTCAGAACTGGTAGAGGGTGCAAAGGTGCTGATTTTTGTTCTCTGTGGATTTGTGTTTGTTAGCACATGTCATAACTGTTGACAAACTTCTTTATATTCCATCATATACCAAGCTACCAGAAGTCTCTTGATAATGTTTCTAGTATTTGATATTGTCCTGGGTGTCCTGCATTTGGTGTGTTATGGAATTCTCAAATGATTTGACCTCATAGATCATCTCCCAGTGGGATATAAATCCTTCTCTGATAGTAAACCAATCCTTCTACTCTAGAGAACTCTCTTAATAGGTCCTCCAGACCTCTAAGGACCTCAGTTTCTGTAGTGGTGCAGTCTCAGATCTGCTGTTCTATATCTGTGTTAACAAGGACTTTAAAATATATTTTCCAAAGGAGGATCATAAGGATAGTTGCTTCTTCTTCTAGAGTTACTCACCATATGAAGTTTTGAGAAGGATAACCATCTTGTCTTCTTTCTGCCAATCAGGCTTGTCATAGTGAGAGAGAATGTTGGCCTTGGTATTGGTTTTGCCAGGCACATGCTGAATTACAAAGTCATAGTCCTGTTGCTTAAGATACTATCACATTTGTCTACTGTTGAGTTTCTGTGGTTCCCTAAAGTACTTGTCACCAGACATGTAGTGCTTCCATGATGACCAGTAGTTCCTTGTCATATATCTCATAGTTTCTTTCCACAGAACTTATAGTCCATGACATGAATGCAACAGGGTGTCACTTGTGTTTCTGCTCTTGAGACAGTATGGCACCTATGGTATATTCTGATGCATCTGTTTCAATCCTGAATTTTCTATCTAGTCAAGGGAGGGTTAGGACCAGTTCTTTAGTGATATATTATTTCAAGGTGTCAAATGCCTTCTGTTTATTGTTGCTTCATTTCCATTCCATTTTCCCTTTAAACACATTGAGAAGACCTGTAATATTGCTAAACCCTTCAATAAACCTCTTGTAAAAGTTCACAAAGCCTAGAAAACTTTCTACTCCTTTGATGTTGGAGGGAGTGTTCCAGTTTTATATAGCTTTAATCTTCTGTTATTCTATTTTCACTTTTCTATTTCTCACTTTAACTCCCAAAATAGGCACCTTAGTTACTCCAAACTCACATTTGGACTATTTGAAGTACAAATTGTGTTTGACAGCAATTTTGAGGAACCTCAGCATCCTTTTCTGTAGTTCTGTCTTCAATTGGGCTGGAATTACAAAGTTGTCTATGTAGTTTGTCAATATACCATTAAGAATCATTTCTCAAAAGATGGTAGTCATCATATGCAAGAATATGGCAGAGAAATTGCATCAACCAAAGAATATAACTGTGGGTTTGAACAGACCACAGTTGGTCAAGAATGCTGCTTTCCATTCATCTCCTTTCTTGATACAAATATTGTTGTAGTCCCAGATAATGTTGAACTTATTGAACAGTTTGGTATTTTTGAGCCTGTCAACTACTTCACTGATTAGGGGAATAGACATTTTATCCTTGACCATATACTGGTTGATCTTCCTGTAGTCTTGTACTAATTATTTTGAACTATCTTTCTTTGGAATAAAGAAGCATGAGGCTGTGTATTGTGGCTTCAAGATCCATATCCTTTCTGATTTTAGGTTTTCATTGATAAATACATTGAGTTCTTCTTTCTCCTTCAAAGTCATGAGATATATCTTTGCTCTGAGTTCTAAGGGTGTATTGTCCATGAGTTTTATTTCATGGTCCCATTGAGTACAATCAGGAAATCAGTCAAAGTTAATCTTGTTGAACAGATGGGTGTATTCCTTTATGCACTTTAGTAAGTCTTCTGCCATAGTTGGGCCAGGCTATTTCTCTTCTTCTTTATCTACTTTCTTGTTTTGAAGTTTCCAAATATGAGGTTTGATGCAAATGTTGTGATGAGGGATTTCACAACTGGGAAGGCACCTTGTAAACCTAACAATACTATTTTTCCAGTCAATTTTGGGTTTGTGATAGATCAGCCAGTTATGCCCCAGAAAGGTATCTACAGAGTCTAATGTCATGACTACTGCTTCAACCTGTTCCTTGTGTTCTTGGATATCAAGGGTGATATCAGCATAACATGTAATAGGCTTATGACCACTAGGGCTTTCATCAGCATTAAAGACTTCAAAAGGTTTGTTAACTGGTTTTAAGGGTATTTTTAACTCCTTGACCTTCTTTTCTGATGGGCATGTGTAGATGCACCCTGAATCAATGAGGGCTTTGACTGCTGGCTGCTGATTTACTGTGAGATTTGTGAGAAGTTCATGCTTTAAGTTTTGTCATTGGAGAATAATATATTGAGATGAATGTAGAATAGAAACTCTATGTTTATAGGTTCAAAAGTCTATGTGCTTTACTTTGAACCTTCTGGAAAACTCTCCTCTTTGGGTTTTTCCTCTTTCTCTGAGATCTCTGTTAATTTTCTAATGTGAAGTTTATTTCATCATGGTGCTCTGCAGTATTTTGAAATATATCCAAACTTGCCACAATTGTAGTACTGGATGTTCTTAGCTGAAGTGTGTATGGCCTTTGGTTCTGAACATTTAGCTGTGATGTGGCCAAACTTGCTACAGCTATAACACTTGGGGTTGCTTTTGTCTCCATGTTGGGGAGCCATTTGACTGATTTCCATGGGCTGACCCCTTCCTCCATAGATGATGCCACTTCCAGTAGTGTGGTGATATTTCATTTCTGCAAACTCATATCTCTTTCCAACAGTACTAATAGAGTCTACCCACTTCTTGTAAGTGTCAGGCTAGTAGTCTGATAGGTATCTCATGATAGTCTTGATGATATCTAGGTAAACATATTTCTTCAACAAGAAGAGTGTATGGCCATTATCTGTTTTGGTCTTTTGTTTGAGGACTTTAAACTTGATCAGAAAATCTTAGATGTGCATCCTTTCTTGTTTAAATTCTTCAATCCTCTATTCTGCTTCTTTTTTTCCCATTCTATCTGAGAATCTTATTTCAAGATCCTTGGTCCAGTTGTCCCAGTTGAACCTTTGCCACTAGCCTCTTTCTAACATATCCTTCATAGTAACCAATATATATAATCCTGCTGTTTCTCCTTCCATTCATGTGAGCACTACTATGACTCAGTATCTGTTGTCATCAATATCATTTCCTACAATATAAAAAATTATGCTTCTCCACCAATCCTCCCATTTCAATCTTGTGCCATTGAAGTACTCTAGTTCAGGTACAAAAGATTTGTTTTATGTTTGTACTATAGTTTGAGTGATAGATGTAGATAGTTGCAGCTGTTGTGTGTCTATTCCTTCTTTGTGTTCCTGTGACATGTTTGAACTGCTTGATTCCTCTATGTCTGTTTCCTCTAGTGTCAATTGTCTGCTAATATCGAGTGACCCTAATACTGCTGATAACTATGTGAGTTTTTTATTTAATTCTCCTTCTACTTCTTCCTGCTCAGGTTTATCTTCATCTGGTTCTGTAGTCAACTCATCTGGTGTTGTCTTGTTGTCTCATTCTTCCTGTAGTAGCTGTTGCATGTATTCTTTATCTGCCAGTTATTTTTCTATACTTGCTACTAGTATACATTGTCATTTTCTTCTAACTAGATTGTCCTATTTATAGAACTGCACACATTTGTGTGGTTGTTCCATTCTGTAAGGTGAGTTGGTGATGCTTTACCAAATATTACAACCTTAAGAGCTAACTCAGATCACAACAGAGGTAAAGGCTTAAGGGTAAATAAGAAAAAGATACAATTAGTAAAATATAAGAATACAGGCTATACTTAGAGTACTTATATACTAGTGGTGCAGAGTAGAAATACAGAGTAACATAGAGTAAATACAGAGTAGTACAGAGTAGAAAGAAAATAGATGACACTGTCTACTATAGTTCATGAGTCCTATGCAGAGTAACTACTTAGAGTCATAATATTCTCAATGTCATATTCTTTCATCTTGGAAGCTACTTGCAGAAAATCAATCAAAATTTGGTAAATGAAAGAAAATTGAAGAAGAAGATATATTTGTTCAAAATAAAAGAGTTTTTTATATTTAAGGTATTATATCCTAATATTTATTGAATTTCTATAGATTAATTCTTTTAATTAGGTGTTATAATTCTCAGTTGCAAAAATCTTGACTGTAACTATCAGAGAGAAGTTTGACCTATTCCATTTTCTTATGTAGTTACTTCTAGGTCTTGCAAGTCTAGAGGTTCTTTGTTCAATATTGTTGGAGAGTAGATTGGATATTTTATAAATAAAAAAGGAAAGTCTATTGATAATAGACAGTTGTTATTGAAAATAGCTTAGTCTATATTTCTAAGATAGTTTTAGCTATAGAAACATCTTCTATATACTTTGCCTCTATTAATGTTTTAAAGCTTCTAATTCTTCTCTGAGTTTTCTTTTCTCTTTTTTTGTAATCTTTAGAGCATTTTGAGCATCTTAAGCTGCTTTTTCAGTCTTTTCTGCTCATTTATATGCTTTTTCTTTTTTTCTTTTTCTTCTTTTTTTTTTTTATTTCTTCTTATATTTTTTTAGCAAGTTCAAAAGCATGAGATCTTTTTCTAATATAAGATTAGTCATCAAAGTCTGAAACTAAGAGACAAGCTGAGCTACATCAGAAGTAGCTTCCTAAAGTAATCATTGAGATACAAAGTGAGTAGCAGCAGAAGATCTTGTAGACTGTTGACAAAAAAACAACATATAAGAATCTGTTTCAATTGCAAATTGCTCAATCTAAAAAGAAAATAGTAAATATCTAGTAAATTAAAAATATAGAGGTTTTAATCTTTGATATTAAAATAGGAACTTATCTGTTAAATCTTGTATTTGTTTCAGATAATTTAGTTAAAACTATCTATAAGATATTATTTCTGTTAAAAACTGAAAAGAATAAGTATAAGTTTTATTTATAAAACTATATAGAAGGACTTACTTTATAGTTGACTTCTAATCTGTACACTCTCAACATCACTATACAGCTCAGATTTTTTCTTAACTGTAAGCTTTTTCTTAGGACTACTGTTATGACTCGGGGTAGTTTACTCTGTGCAGTATCACGTCTAGGAGCTGTAGTTATTTTCTAGTACTCTGTTTTACCCTGTATCCATTACCTTGTGTTACCCGGGTTAAGCTATTACTCTGTGTAGGTAGTATATAAGTACCTTAGGTAGGGCCATGTACCTTACGCTTTACCAATTGTACTTTTCCCTTATTCGCCCTCAAGCCTTTGCCTCTGTTGCAACCTGAGTTAGCTCTTAAGGTCGTAACATTTGGTAAAGCGTCACCAACTCACCTTGCCAAACGGAACAAAGGCATAAACGAAATCGGTCCTACAGTGAGGACGATCCTGTCAGAAGGAAACGACAGCGGGCTCTAGCAACAAGTATAGCTGAACAACTGGCAGACAAGGAATATGTGCAACAACTGCTACAGGAAGAAAGAGACAACAAAACACCAGAGGAATCGTCAAAAGACGAAGGAGAACCTGAACCAGAACATGAAGAAACAGAAGAAGATTCTGGTCAAGACGTAGAACATCTATCGGTAGCATTAGGATCACTCAACATCAGCAGACAGTCAACATCAGAAGAAACAGAGACAGAAGAATCAGACATGTCTCAAGAAAACGAAGGACAAAACCCCGCGCCAATCACACAGATGATAGTTCAAACACAGCACAAATCGTATATACCCGAACCGGGTTACTTTGATGGGTCAAGGACCAAATGGGAGGATTGGTGGCGCAGCATGCTGTTTTACATTGCAGGAAACGACATCACAGAAGAACGAGTCCGAGTCATGTCGGTGTTATCGCGACTGAAGGGAGGAACCGCAGGTTCATATGCATCAGTCCAAGTCAAAGAGACAATGAAGCCCAACTATTGGGACGACTTCATATGGGAAACCTGGACCAAGGAATTGGAAACTCTGTTTTCAGATGGTATGGGGAAAGAAGAGGCTGAATGGAAAATAGAGGGATTTAAACAAGGACGCATGCATGTCCAAGACTTCCTGATCGAATTCGAAGTCCTTAAATGAAAGGCACAGACAGACGACACTCACGCATGTTTCCTACTAAAGAAACATGTACGCTCGGATGTCATCAAAACCATTTTGGGATACCCCTCCGAATACCACCCCGACACATACAAAGAATGGGTCGGTGCAATCAGCTCCGTTAGAAAAGGGTATGAATTCACAGAAATGAAACACCACCATGTTACCGGAAGCGGTATCACCTATGGAGGAAGGGGACAGCCCATGGAAATTGGGTGGATGGCACCTCAGTACTCGGAAAGAAAGGACTCGAGGTGTTTCAATTGTGGAAGAGAAGGTCATCTTGCAAAGAATTGCCCAGAACCCAGAAACACACACGCTCCAGCCAAAGTCCAATGCTACAATTGTGGCAAGTTTGGACACATCTCTAAACATTGCAGGGCACCGCGACGAAACAAGCCGAGCTTTAGAGGACTTGTGGAAGTCCAGAAGGAAGAAGAGAAGACAAAGGAAGAGGATTTTTCAGAAGGCTCAAAATAAAGCACACAAATTTTCGAGCCTATAACCATAGAGTTTCTATTCCACACTTTACACAATATATTATTCCTCAAAGATGAAACTCTCAGTGTGAACTCCTCACCACATCCACAGTAAACCAACAGGCAATGATCAAAACTCTTATCGACTCAGGATGCACACATACATGCATATCAGAAGCTAAGATCAAGGAATTGGGAATCCCTATAAAACCCATACACAAACCCTTCGAAGTGTTCAATGCAGATGGATCTCTCAGCGGTCACAAACAAATTACCCACTATGCCGACATCAATCTCGACACTCAAGGTCACAAAGAACGACTCGAAGCAGTAGTAACCACCCTGGATTCAGCAGACATATTCTTGGGACATGACTGGCTAGTACACCACAACCCTGAGATAGACTGGAAGGAAGGGATTATCAAATTCACCAGATGTCCACCCAGCTGTGACATCCCACATCATGATATATGTATTGAACCCCACCTCCGAAGACTCCAAGAACAAGATGAAGAAGAAGAGGAAAAACAACCAGACCCCACTACGGTAGATGATTTGCCAAAGTATATGCACCAGTATACCCACCTGTTCAACAAAACAAACTTCAATCGACTCCCTGACCGCACACAATGGGATCATGAGATCAAGCTCACGGACAATGCACCACCCAAACTTAGAGCCAAAATATACCCCATGACAATCAAAGAAGAAGAGGAGCTCAATGCATTCCTTGACGAAAATCTCAAATCAGGAAGGATACATGTTTCGAAATCTCAATACGCAGTGCCATGCTTCTTCATACCCAAGAAAGATGGGTCGAAGTGATTAGTACAGGACTACTGGAAAATCAACCAGCACACAGTTAAAGACAAAAC